>WTSP01013865.1:50543-81798 GCA_025331215.1 Actenoides lindsayi
CTGTATTCAGTGAAAATGTGATTAGGACTTTGGACACGTTTCAAAAGCACAAGCCAAGACTGAATCGCTGCAGAAAAAAAAAAAATAAAGGTTATCCTTCACCCTTTCCAGCAAGCCAGGAAAGCTTGAAACTGAAATGGTGGCTTTGTGCCCAGACAGAGAGGAACTGAAATAAATATGAGCAGAGTTAAGAATTTTCTTTATTGAGAGCACCTGCTCCGATTTTATATGTAGCATTGCTAAAAATGCTTTCATTAGGGTGTGCTCAACTCTGTGGGAGTTCGGTGAAGCCTTTGGTGCTGAGAAAACCCAACTGAGTCCTTTGGACCTCTCCAGGGAAAGGCTTTCCCTGCTCTCCAAACAAATTAAATGTGGCCAAAGGTCACGCAGTGACAGAGCTGCACATTGTGCTCCCAAGGACAGTTGCAGGCATAAATGAGTGTCTGGCCTTGCTGTGGATGAGCTACAGGGCAAGGAAATGAGAAAATGAACTGGAAGAACCTCTCTACATGTGAAGTTTTGTGCAAAAATCACAATTTCTGCTGCTTTTCACAGGTAGCCGTGCTCCTCCTGGGTGTGTCAGGCACACCTGAAGATCAGCAGATCCTTCTTGTACCTGCTTAAACACCGCAAGCAGCATGTGTCAGAGAAGCTGGATTATGAGCTTGTTTTGTGATGCACAAAAGTTCAACATTTTGTGGTGGGAGAAAGACAAAAGCAAGACAACATTTTAGCAAAAGACAATATATTCCTATTAATCAGCCTGAGATAGTGGAAAAAGGCATAGATGAGACAGGCCAGATCTCTGGGTCTTAAGCAAGAAATTTCAAGCTAATTTCTGGGCAAAAATAATAATTTCAAGTTTAACCTAATAGTGTTAATCAATTAGCCTGAGACTTCAATAGAGAGAGACGCATTCTTTTGGCTTTTGTCTGAGGGTAAAACAACTAGGGACTAATCCTGTAAACTGTATTATTTTTGGGGTTGAGGTTGATTACTCACAGATCACTCAAACCTTCTACTACTGCTGTCAAAGTCTAGCTCTCCAGAGGTCTTTTGCTGCAGCTGTGATGATCCAAGGACATATAACTTGTCTAAGAAAAGGCGCAGCCTCTGCTTGCAAACTGATTTTCAACTGAAGCCTATTTCTGTATTTTCACATGGCCTTATGGCAAAAGAGGTGGTCTTCAGCTTTGGAAGTTTAGTCACACTGTTGACAGTGAGTCTCTCGGTGGCCCTGGCTAAGTTTCATGTTTTATTGCACCATGCTTTCCCCAAACAGATGATGAGTCCTTTGTTAATGGTCTGAAAATCATTTTCACAATAAACTTTTCAACTAGGTCAAAGCCTTTAGATGACAGAAGTGGTTTAGGAAGTGCTGCTTGAGCACTCATAACAACAGTTATGCGTAAGGAAACAGCAGCATGCTGGAGATGGCCAACAGAGTCAGTTGAACTGTCATGTTTTGCACAAAATACCTCCCCAGCTGCCGACAGATTCATTATGTACTGGGTCAATGCCTCCTATAGGAGTTCCACAGATTGACCACCCCAGTGAACTGTCACAAGGCAATTAAACAGCCTATATAATCATGACATGGTTGCTATGAAATACTACAGTGGAGAGCATGACAAAGGTCATTCTGCATAAGGAGTGGATGAGAAATCTGTTAGGTGCAGAGACCAGCAAGGCACCATGGGGGTCTGTTTGGAGTGGACAAGTGAGGAAATGGTTGGGGTTTCCTCAGTGCTGTTGTCTTATTTTTTTATTTTTCAACTGTGAAGCCTAAATAAATGTCAAATTGAAGGTGAGGAGGGTGGCCACTGGGAGCAGGGATTCAGCAATGCCACCACAGTGCAAGACCATGGTGAGCCAGAAAGGAGTGACCAGAACCAGTAAAGGAGGGAGATGAAAAGGTTCACCAGCATCCTGGCTGATGGGAATTCATTTAGACTGGGGCATGACTTTGGCTAACTGGGCAGTAAACCCAGGAAAAATTTAGCACTGGTCATTTCTGTTGTGAATAGTGGCATTTTCAGGAAGATTGCCTCGACAACAAATTTTGTCTGAAGGACCGGCTTCCTCAGGTCCCCTCTATGTGATGGAATAACCCTGACCCACTGTTCTTAGCCTCTGTTAAATGCCATGTTTTCCTCCAGGCCCTGCAATGGCACCTAAGGTTCACCAACATGGCAAAAGACACCTTTCTATCTTTTTTTTTTTTTTTTTATACCAGACCTAAAAAGCCACAGTCATACCCACAAAGCACTGATCCCAGTATAAAATGGGAAATGAGACAGCAACACTGCAGTGAATCCACATCTGACCCACACCCAGTATCCATTGCTTGAAGGAATCTGCAGTGTGCAAACCATCGTCGAGCTGCCATCCCAGGGAATCACTCCTGAGGCTGGGGATGGGTATGAGCTTGGGTGGAAGACAAATGTGTGAGGCTCTCCAAGATCAGCTGCTTCGTTCAGATGTTTTCCTGGGAGCTGACAGAGCCTAAGCCTAGGAACTGGCAGGGGTTTTGGCTTCGCTGGGACAGAAGAAGCATTCTTGAACATAGAGAAATTACAATACTTTACTAGGGGATAAATCTAATCAGATTGTATCCAAATGGTCTATGTATAAATTTTAGCCACAGATGTATCTCATTTTCGTAATACCTAAGCCGCTTACAAGCTTTAGTGTATTTATTTTCCTTTCACCCCTGCAACATAGAGATACACTGTCCCTATTTTACAGCTGGGGAAGTTACTCACAGCGAGACTTAAGTGTATGTATTCATGGCAGTCACTGAGTAGAACGGAATTCAGGATGGCTGGAAAACCCACCTGAGAAGCTGGGTAAATACTTGGGCAAGTAGCTCAGCAGTCAATGCCAGGAGTACCCACGCTAATTCCTTGAAAACAGGTTTAAGTGCATCTACTTGCACTCCCTGCAGGGTAGAAATGGTTTGGATGACTCACGGCAGGTGATGCAGGGAGGCTGGGACAATCCTGGGAGCTGATCTGTGTCCCTGAGGCTGGTGGTGGCTGATACCTGCTCCTTTCTTCTCCCTGCTCAGTGGGCAGGAGCTCACCAGGTGAGAACATTGAATTACGTGATGGGAGATGGATATGTGGTGAAGACATGAAAGGGCACTGAAATCTCTGCTTTTTCCCCATAGCTGTGTGAGAAGCATCCACCAGTCCAGACCAAGTTATCAAACCTCCTGTCCCCTCCTGTCTCCCAATCAATCAGTCGAGCTCTGTGAATTCACTGTTTTTCTTCAGAGACTCAAAGGACCTTTTAGAGAAGCAAGGGCACAATGATAAATCAGAGCAGCAACACATGCACGAGTGTGGCACCACAGCAGAGACCATTCCTTGAGTCCCAAGTCATAATTAACTCCCTGAAGGACAGAAACCTGACAGGAAATCCAAAATCTCTTTGCAATCCACTAAATATTACAGGAATGAATGGCTGGCACGGGGGAAGGACTGTTGGCTGGAAGTGAAGCTTTTTTGGTTTGAGCTTTTCCTGGGTTGTGTTTATTTAGCATATAGCTCGGAGGCACTTGCTGTTTCATATCTAGGAATGGAAGTAACACAGATAGCATTGCACTGGAAGATGGAAGGGTTGCAGCTCAGTCTGCTGTGACCTGGAGCTAATTTCTGCACCTGCACAGGGCCTCGGGTGATGTTTAAAATATTTAAAGCGTTTAACTGTGGCTTTATGTTGAACAGTTCAAAACGTGGCTGTCCTGTCGGTCTTTGTACTCAGACCGTGAAGTCTGGGGTGTGATTCCTGATGGCTTTTTCATTTTCCCTGGGTGAAATGGAAGTAAAACCCTAAAAAAAACCCATATCTGAACCTTCGTCCTGCCAAACCAAAAAACCCCACTGCACTTCAGATTCAATTTCCCTCGAGGACAGGATGAGAGAAAAGAAGGACGTATGTTGTGTGATGTCGTGTAACCACTACCAGAAGATGTCCAGATACAACATGGTGAGGGTCCCGTGCAAACTAAAATAGAACACAAATTATTCATCTCAGTGAAATGGTGCTGCTTCACAACCAGCTGCACATTGCCCCCTTTCTGAAGAGCTTTGGCTTTGCCAACCTTTGAACTGCAACTGTTCTTTGTCTTAGGGTGACATTTCCCACCCTTTCTCCCCTTACAAGGCACCCTTGGATGTGTTTGCAACCATCACTCTTGGCCAGCTCATCTCTGCTGCTCCCTGGCCAGCCAGGACCAAGCACCCCTTGAAACTTCAAACGGCTGATGTCTGCTCCGTACTAAAGCAGCAGACCTGGAAGAGCAGAGGGCTAGATTTTACGAGGCATTACCGAGCCCTCAGTGTTGAAATACAGGTGATGAGTTTCCAATCAGATAAGACGATGGTAATTCCAGATGACCCTGCCATCAGTTGCAGGAATCGCCATGCGGGGAATGTCGGGATTAGGTTTCACTCAGAGCCTGGACACATTTATAATGTTTCATTAAATGAATAGGGAGTACTGTGACCCAGCTGGGAAATTTATGGCCTTGGTTGTGGCTCTGACAGGACTTTGGAGTGAGATATCATGGGCTTTGGGGGTGGAGGCTCATCTTAAACTTAAATTGGGGTGGGGGTAGGGGTGAGAAGCAGAGATAAAGCAGCTGTTGAAAAGCTTAAGCTGTGTGTCTCTGGCTAAAAGCAGCTCCAGAGAACATGCTCACCGAGGTGTCAACCAACTACGAAGTGCCCATTAACTGAAAAATATTCCAACCGGACCCTGAAGGACAGATTTAGTCCCATACTGGGGGGCCCAGGCACTCACTTGTAAAACGTGCAGATTGCAGTTTTTGTGGAAGGAGGAAGAGGAGGAATAATTTCATGGGAGGAGAGATTGCTCCTGACTATATGCAGTCACCGTGAGGCTTGAGTCAGGAGTTGTGCCACACAGGGACCTTTCAGTCCGCCGTCTGCAGTCACTCAACTTATTTTCTCTCGAGGTTGAACCGGGGGATTTATTGCACTTTCTGCATCTGTTACATAATCTAAAACGAACTCTTCAAGAAATGGAAGCTAATCTTTCCCTAAGCTATGTACGATGATACGCTGTGACCTTCCTGACTGATACTTAGAAAAACTTTCCTTAATAGCGGAGGGTGAAAAGCAGGATTTAAAGATTTACTGGGACATTTACAAGTGTGATAACTTTTTTCAGCTTGTTTTGTTTTATGATAAATCATTTTTTATTGCCCCAGAAAACCTGGGAGATGATGACCAGAAGTTGAGTATTTTTGGCTTTGTCATTGGAAAATCAGACCCAAAGTGTTTCAGCTATGAATGGAAGGAAATTTAAAGCACACAACAATCTGAGGTAACCAGTCAAAACACTTGCGGTGGCTGTCCAAATAAAACCAAAAAATGCCTAGAAGTAAACAAAAGATGTATTTTGTGGGCCACTGAGGAGGTTTTTCTTTTTTTTTTTTTTTTTCCTCCCCTTTGATCTTGAAGAATTTTTTTGATTTTTTTCCAAGGAAAGTAGTGAGGTTGAAAAATGAATTTTATTTTTTTTTTTTCACTAAAAAATATGAATGTTTGGAGAAAAGCCAAGTGTTCATGATTTGGTTTATTTGAAAAATTTCAACCAGCTGTACCTATGAAATTGGAAACTAGGTAAAAATTGCCCTGATCTGGGATTTTTTTGAAACTGAAAAGTCAACCAAGGTTCATCAGAATCGTTTTTGAGTTTCTAACTAACTGTCCTAGGCTTGCTGGAGACTGGACCTGGATAAAAAAGCTGTAGGAAATCATGTGGAGTTAGCTGACTTTCACTTTCATTTTTGCAGACAAACCTGAAATCCTGAGTTACGTGACATTTGTACCAAAAGCAAACTGAGTTTTACTCAAAAGGCTTTCCTGGCTTAAATGATACCAAAAAAATCAAGTTGTATAGAAATGAAATTGTGGTTGCACTGAAGTAATTAGCTTTGTCATTAACATGATTGGGAATTAGAGCTTACCCTGAATGCTCACCATCAAATCAACCTGATTCCTGACATGATATTCATAAATAAACAGCGCTAGCTATTTTCTAAAGCAATTATCCCATTTTTAATTCTTCTAAATCTTCAAAATGTGGAAAAGCAGATCAATATATCTCAGTGAATAACAGTTCTCTGTTGAAAGCCAACATAACTTTAGCATCTTTCAAGTTTAGAGGAAGAAGAAATGGGTATCTCTACCCTTTCTTTCCATAGTAGCTTCAGAAAACTCCTTTTGGGGTCACCTTTTTCTACCCCATCGTAACACCACCTCTAGCGGTTAATTCCTGATCTGTGAGTAGGACTCCTAAGAGTTAAGCAAGACGAATTAGTTACACAATAACAGCTGAATACTAGAATGAAATCCATTTTCAGTCTCAATTCAATTGCAGGTCTTTTTTTCAGTGCCCATAGGCTTCCAGTTCTGATTTCAGTAGTGAGCTCCCAAAGCCTTGTTTGCCTTCAGGACCCCCCATTGGATAGTTCACCTGCAGCAAGAAAAAGCAGTTGATATTCCGGATTGCTGCAAACTGAAATCAAAGTTGCCAAGCCTGTTTTTTTCAGGGCAGTCTACACCTATGCAGTAGTTTTCCTGGAATCTGAACCATCTCATACAGCACAGAACACTGAATCCCTGCCAGGAATGATAAACATATCCCATTTTTCTTTCCTTATCTGTTTGCATTTTGCTAATATCACCTCTCAACCCCTTCCGCTCACTTCCAGTGGCTATTATCAGCAGACAGCAAAGAAATCTTTCCCAACCAACATGTCTGCAACTTTTGTGTGGGAAATTTTCTCACCCATGCTCTCTGTGCACATAAGAAGTGATTTACATGAATGGTGATACAGGGATTGATTATGGAAGTTTAATTAAGATCAATCACGTTAACAGGTAAAATATTATGATGATGGGTGACACAACATCTCAAAACAGATCACATAAGAGTCAAAATATATTGCCATAGAAAGAGAGAAAAACATTCCTTTGACTTCGTGAGAAGAGGCTGAACATTAGTTGAAAGCCTCATGCCAGTATTTGTTGGAATATTGATGTTCATTACTGAACAGTCTGAGTGTATTACAGTAAAACTGAAAAATCAAGAGGGAGAGACTAACTTGCCATAGGCTATTGATTTTCAGTTCCAAATCAATTAGCTTTGGGGTTGGGTTTGTTGTTTGTTGTTTTTTTTACTACACTACAAGTGTGTCATAAAAAAAGTGAATATATTCTGTTGTGTTGCAAGTCTAAACAAATTGGAGAGCTCTTGGGTAATCTCTAGAAATAAATTTAAATAACTAAAGCTGTTTTACTTAATCACCTATGGTTTATGTTCTGTGTGGAGGGAGGGAATTTGCCATCAGTACTTCTTTATTCAGTGAGCAAAATTAATTTGATAAATGCAGCCTGGAACACAGCACAGTTTTGAGCACGATAGGTTCCCAAGCTCAAGGCAAACTATGAAGCATGTACATCATTAAGAGTAATATACATGAATTAGTACAATTTTTTAACGCTACAAATGCCATGGTGTTCAGGTGGGAATAAGAATATTTTAAAATAGTACACTCTAGATAGAAACCCAGCTCAATAATGTTTGCTACAAACGTGGGAGTTGCTGAGGGAGAAGCCAATATTGCATTCCTCAGGTCTAGGGCAGAAAAAGTGGAGGAGTTAAGATGAAGTACAGATTTTCTTCTAATCAAATCCAGAAGACGTGCTGTAAACCTTATTCTAAGAGATCCGCTAAGTCTGCAGCATGAACATGACAGGCAGGCAAAATTGTGGATTTGATCATTTAAAAACCTGTGGATTCCTGGGGTTTTGGCTACGTTAAATACTCTGAGAAAAGACATGCTGAAAATTGCTGAGGGGTGTTACCAAACCAAGTTGCCAAAGGCTTCGTCTGCCTCAGTAATACAGAGAGCAGCTGGTTGAGCTAACTCCCAGTTAATTACCTCTTCATTTCTGCAATCACTCCATGGTTTGTTTAGGGCAAGGTGGACTGGAGGTTTTAGTGCCCAAACCATTCAATTATTCATTTGCTACAGAAAATAAAAGTTGGAAAATAAAGACCTCATTATTGTATATATTTTTTTTTCATTTAATTCGTTATGGGCATATTACAAAATGGCTTTGTAATTTGGGTAATCATACACAAATGTGGGGTTTTGCTGCAGCATATTCAGATCAAATACTTGTTTGGCTGAACCTGGCAGGCAATGCTGGTACAAGCCCAGCTCGCTAAGAGTGTAGAGGTGATTGATTAATTGCTCCTGTAAATCTTACAGAGCCAGATCCTGATGTCTTTTCGCACTCTGAATGGGGTAGGACTTTTGGTGCCCAGGATACAAAAGACACTTTTTACATGGAAGTCAGAAGGAGCATGGGGATCAAAAAAAAGGAGGAAAATGAAGATAGGGAATGTGTTCTTTCCACCGTTTAATGGGATCATTGTAGGACTGTTTCATTCAATCAAGTTTTTCAAGGCCTTCGTCACATCTACTTCATATAGTTTACTGTAGGTCTCTGAGTAACAGCTAAGTATGACAGTCAGTCCTAACTTCACTGCACAGTATAATCCTTGCAGATTATTCTAAATAATTGCTCTTTTTCTTAGACATTTTTTTTTACACAATACCAAATGACCATCTCCCGCAGTGCCAGCCTTGTTTTAACTCTGCAGCACATCTAAAATCAGCATTTAAGGAATGTTTCAGTTGTAAAGTCAAGCTATGAGAAGATTAGGAAGTTCTTGGACCCGGAATACCCAAGCAACCTTAAATTGGCCCCATTCTATAAAGCCTTTAAATATCCAATTGCTACAAGTTCATGCCCCTTCCAACTACTGTGAAAAAAAGAGGCGAGACCTGCAAAAACGAGTCCATTTTGAGGCACAGCCTGGATTTATTCCCACTGTACTTTCCATCCAAGGCTTCAAATGAAGCAGGGGGATGTATGGAAAAAACACAGTGTGATCATGTAATTAGCATTTCCTTGTATGGAACCACAGCAGCCCCTAGCAACTGGGAAGAGTAGATGAAAGAGGGTTCACACCCCCACTTTTGTAACTTATTGTATGAAATTAGCCCACCCTTCTCTCAGAAAAGATCTCCAAAGGTTGATATTAATTTGTTTTGTCTTAGTGATAAGGAGTTGTGATGGGAGACTGAAGAGTCTCTTGAAAATCTGATCCTTCATTGAGAATTTCTGTCTCTTTACCATTTTACTCCTTCACCTGTTATTTCCCTCATAAAAATCAAGCTTGAGCTCCTTCAAGAAACACATATCTCTGTTCTTCAAAGGATATATACGCTTCTTCCATAGCACTTTTCATCTTTTCTAGGCTACACTGAGAGTTAACGACCAAGCGTAGTATCTGTTCCAAGATTCAGACCCAATTGTCCAAATCATCAGATGCTTCTCCAGACCCTGCTTTTTGCATCCTTTATTTAGATCTAAGTTTAAAATCAAGCAAATAGCCACATACACAACAAGAACAAAACCAACTGAACCCAAACAAACTAACAAAAAAAGAGGCAAAAAGCCTTTGCTTTGTTCTGTTTTGTTCTAACAACCTCTTCTAACTGTGGTGGTGAGGAGATCTTCACAAGCCTTTCCAATGCCTGACCTGACATCTGCTTTCTGAAGGACTTACTGGCATAGTCTGCCCAAAGAGTGCTCCAGCTGGCTGAGTATTCCAAGGTGCTGGATTATAATGCAACAGAGAGGAAAGACATACTTGTGGGTTTGACATCAACACAGAGGCAAAAAAATGTCATATAATGTGAAGTGGTCCAATGTCACTTTGTTTCGGAAACCAAGCAGGTTATTGTAAGAAAGTTGACTATTTTACACTTACATCTTTCCTGTGTTCTCCATCATCCTCCTCCTTAACTCCCCAAAGAGGACAAAAATATGCAAAATACAGTAAGATACTTTTCATGTTGCATCTAGCTATAGTCCCTGATAATTCCAGGCTAGCACTGTGGAAGAAATGACCAAACTTTATTCACTTTATGTTGTGAAATTTTTTTTAAGTATGTTTCCAGATGACTTTCCTACTGCCGTACTTTCTTTGCCTGAAATGGTTTTGGCTTTCATAGTCTGGGTAGGTTCAACATGGCCACAAGGGGTTTGGAAGACCTCACAGGGAAGACCTCCTACAGTCAATGGTGAAGGCTGTCCCTTCAGTAAGAAAACAGCATCTTAGCTTCGAGTAGGTATTGCCTCAGTGTCCCAGGAGAGGGATCTGCTCCTGGAAGGGTCTACCTTCCTTGAGCACTCTCAAGATCTTGACCATTCTGTCACCAAATGGCTTTATGTGAGCATTGTGCCTACTCTCTCCAACATCCTGTCAGCATCTGAGGGTGTTTCCATCCAGAGCAGGGGCAATTATTTGCAAAGCTGAAGGTTCTTTATGAAGAAAGCCTTACTCATTTCCCTTTGTTCAGAAATTATATGTTAAAAAAGTGCATTGCTTCAGCCATCTAGAGCTTTAAATGTCAGAGCTCCAACTGGAGCACAGCTCACAGACCTCTGATGTTACTGTATTGTTCCAGTGACAAACCCAACCCATAAAGTGGGTTGATCAGCTTCCAGTTGATTAAAGGTGTTCTCCAGAACAGTCTAATTTGGAGCTGACAAAGGCATGGAAACTATGTCTGCTTCCAATAAAACTCCCTGCCTCCCTGCCAGGCACAGAAGAAAAAAGACCTGCCTTCAAACTCCTGGTCATGAACTTGCTTCATGTTTTAACGTTGCCATTCTCCTTTCCTTCACACTGCAAACATTGCTCAGAAATTACCAGAATATCATTTGCCTGCAAAGCCAGTATGTTCTTTGACATATTTTCTTGTTTCTTGCCCCATCTCAGTACCAGCACTTTAGTCTGATCTGGTCAGCAGGGTACCCCTTTTCTTTCATGCTAGTCCAGTAAACTCCAAAGGCTCAAACTGGAAAGTGATTTGGCCAGTGGTGTTATTCCTGCCTCCATGGGCATCCCTCATCGCACTGCATGTTGGCCTAACTTCTGAAGAAAGAAGATGGCACATTGAAGCTGGTTACTGCTTCTTTGATGACAACGCTGAAGGTGATGATGGCCCTGTAGAGCAGTGCATCATGTTGGATTCATTTAGCGTATGTTATGTACCCTGCGGTCTGTGATTCATTCACTGCGTTGCAACGTGCTTTTTGGAATCACACTCCAGCAGTGACTTTCTGACATGCGGTTCAAATACTCCCTTCTTTTCAGAGCATACTTTTATTACAGTGAGTAGATCTGTATATAGCTTTAGACTGCTGCAAATTTCCAAGGGCCGCGTCCCAACAAGTATCACTTTCCAATTTCATTCCCCTCAAGAAATTCTGTCAACAGCTTCTCCCAATTCCATTAATCTTGTGTTTTACCATCTTAAAGCCGCCCATTCTCTCAACTCCCTTAAAGATGTGACCAGTGTTTCTCCTTGAGTGCTGACAATTGCTTTCTCATTCTTATGTGGAGCTGCTCTCCCAGCTAAGAACCACATGCAGTTTTCAATAATACGTATTCATCAGTAATGTATAGAGTGAGCCAGGTCTGGATTTCCACACCGAGGTACTGATGTATTTTACATACCTTTCCTTTCTCAAAAGGGATTTTCTGTCTCTGAACACTAAATATGAGAAGCATTTTTCAAATTCTTTGACAGAATGCTTTTAACATATCAGCAGGGTTAATAAATCTTTGCCATTTGTTCTGTTCACTTTTATTCAAAGTGAAGTATTGATCAGGAACAAGCAGGGATTGTGACGATAGTTCTCAAATGGAAGTGATTATATGGTGCTACCAGGATGCTGATACAAATGGTTTCACTTGGAGTTTTAGGCCATTGGCCTCAAGGGTTTTCTCCCAGCAGCAAGGAAACCCAGAAAGGGAACATTTAACCATACCAGACCACCAACCTGTCAGAACTCTCCACTGCATTAAATTCTCAGATTTGTTTTTCTTCACCTCCTTTTTTTACTGTGGTGCTCTTGAATAGCACAAGCATTTTATCTCTCCAAAATACAAGCAATTGATAGGGTCAAAGGGACTGATTTCAAGCAGAGATGGGGTGATACAGGGTACAATAATGTTGATGCCTAAGGGAACAACTTGGAAACTCAATTTCACCTTTGTCCATGCCTCAAATCTAGAAAACCCTTAGGTGGTCATCCCTGCATTGACGTAATTTTCTCTGTGGCCGTCTCTGTCTATGTGTACTCTTTATAGATACCTTACATCAGTGCAACAATTAAATCGGTTTCTCCTCAGACAGATAGATAAACATCATTGCTCCTGTGTGTCTTGCTTGAGGGATAATTTGTGAATCCTGCAAAAGCTCATGCTCACAGGTTGCCCATGGGATGGCCCTCGAAGCAGCATGATGATCTGAGACTGTCACATACACAGACTTCAGCACAGTCTTCACAGAGACCCTTTGGCAGGTCTTTGGATGGAGAAACCTAAAGGTGTGTGATGGAGACCAGGACTGGGTCTCTGCAAAGCACCACATTGAAGCAGAGCAGAGAGTGAAGAGGAGGACAAGGAGACAAGGAAGTTCAAGAGTACCAGTGCATGGTTTGGAGCTACCAGGAAATAACAACAAAATGCTCAAATAATACTTATTGTAAAAATTTGGGGATGACATCCAGGAGATGACTGCTCTTCTGTGATCAGTTCACACCACTGCTGTTCCCCTATTACCAGGAAAATGTTGGCTCATGTTGTAATAGGAGTCACCAGGATAAAGAACAGCCAAAACAAAAGGAAAATTGAAAAGCTGGAAGCTAACCTATCCTGATAACCTCATTTTTGATAAAACACTAGGCAGGGATATTACCCTCCAAATATTTGTGAAAAAAAAAATAATTTCTTATGGAGAAAGTTTCAATACCTCAAGTCCTTTTATTATGATGGGATGGAAACACTTGTGGTGATGAGATCCATGATGTGAAAGGACAGGATGCTGCTCCGAGTGGAGGAATGCAGTCTAAATGTTAGAAATACTAGGATGTATCTTGGGTTTTGAATAGCCTTCTCAGATACTGGTAAGAGGTGTCTCATTTAGGACTTTTAAACTGGCCAGAGCCATAAGAGATTATCCTGAATTGGCAAAGAAACAACTTGGATGACCTAATCCATTTTCCACTTCTGATTTCCATGAGTCTGTAATTCTGTGATTTTTTTTCTCTGTTGTTCTTCATACAAAAAATCTTCTCCATGCACCCATTTTTTGAAATTCTTTTTTTTTTTTTTTCCCCCAGAAATATCTGGTCATTGGAATTCCTGTTTAAAATTTTGGTGACACATTGTACTTCAGTCAGCCTTGGCAAGGAGGCTGGGACGGTGCATGTGATCCACCGAGGAGAACAGAATGTCAAAATGCAGTTGTGGCACGAGAAGAGTCGGCGAAGCTTGGAGTCGGGAGGCTATTTTTAGTGGCTCAAGATTGTTCCAAGGTTAAAGGAACATAGAATTCTGGGGGGAAGGTGGAGGGAATAGTTGCCCTCCCTGGAGGGAATTCAAGAGGATTGCAGAAGAAGAGGTCAGAGGAGCAAAGGGAGGGAAGGGCTATCTGTGACACAGCTGTTTTTAAAAACAGAAAGAGGAAAAAAAAAAACCTAATTTGGGTGGTAATCCCTTGCGTCGTATCCCACTGAAGCATTTTTCAGTGTGGCGGAGTGGAACAAATGTACAGTCATATTTAAGGCATCAGACCACCTACATCTTAACAGATCCGCAAATTGACTTTAATGAAGCCATTTATGTTTTTTTTTTAAAAAATATTTAAATTCAGCTGGAAAAATAGAATGAATGCTGAAACACTGGCTTACTTGTTCAAACCAGCTTTCTAAAGCAGTATTTGATATGTTTGGTGAACAGAGCAGAAAGGACAAAGCTGTCTAACGAAGATGTATCTCAGGCAATACTTTCCTTCAGCATGTTTCTGACCAACAGTGGAAGACCTTTGGTTGTATCCATGACAAATGCTTGTGCACAAAACGGGAAACAGCAGTTTATTTTTTTGGCAGAAAAAATGGACATTTGGGCAGCATAGGATTCTTTTGGAGGCATTTACTGGAGAGGAAAATTGCTGATGCAGCAAGATCTATTCACTGTAAATTAGTGATGCCTAAACTGGGAAAAATACTGTGATTTTCTTTTTCTTTTTTCTTTTTTTCTTCTTCTTTTTTTTTTTTTTTTTTTTTTTTTTGTTCCCACTTGCAAACTATGTAAATCTTGTATGGTTTTACTCTTGCATTTATTTACAACAGTAAAACCACATTAATATTTTTTTTTTGTGAGACTATTTTATTTACTCAGTCAAAAAGAAGGATTAGCAGCTCAAAATTTGAAGCAGGAAAAGGCACGGGAGCTGCCTGATTTTGCTGCATTTTTCTTTCTCCTGAAGAAAGTAAAGTTCTTTCTCCAAGGAAATGCATAGTGAATGATTAAGCTATATATAAAAACAAACCGGCGTGTGTTATCCACTGTGTGCACAAGTCAAACTGCTTTTTACGCAGGTTAAGAACGTGCTTAGAGTTATTTCTTTTCACCTGCCAATCCACAGTTACCCACACAAGCCTTGGATGTGCGTACGAGTCTTTCAGAGGTTGTCCTCTGTATTTGAGGATAGAGCAGAAAGCCAATATTGTTCATTTGAGGGCTATTTTTAATGGCTACATACAGAGAGCTCTCTAGAGTTGCCATAAATATCCTGTTTGCTTTCTTTGTTTCTCTTTCATTTAGCTCCCTTGGTATCAACCAGATTATTCTTTCTAAAATGTTTTACTATATCCCTGCTGCTCCTTTTGGAGGAGGAAATCAGGGAAATACATTTGCAGGGGGAAAGGTCTATTTATTCAGCAATGGGTAACTTTTAAAAATAGTTAAATCAATTTAGAGCAAACTTTCAACAGCGAACACTCACCTTTGGATAGAGCTCAAGAATGGAAACTCTGAGACCAGAAGGAATTTGCGCGGGATGTAACGAGGAATAAAATGAAAGAAAATAAAAACAAAAAAACAAGCTGTGAGCGGGTCTGGGGGGTGCCAGGACTGAAATAACGCCAGGTCACCCCGAACTGCCAGGCAACACGCTGCCTTTTCTCCCTCTCACGCAGCACACAAATGTATAACATTTCGCTGAGAGCGTGAAGTGCAAATCCAAGCGCCCACAAGGATTAATTTACACGCCCAAGCGGGGAGCTGCGCTTGAACGACGAGGCTCTACCCTGGAGTGCTTCGGTATACCACACGTAGGCACATATCCATATGGAGGCATTCGAGCGCCTAGAGAGCGTTTTCTTGTTGTAAAAGGCACGTGTGATATTGGGCTTATTAAGATGAAACACGTGAAATCAGATCTTCCTGCTCTGTTCTGCCTTTCTTTCTGCTGAGTGTCAGAAAAGCAGATTACGTTGGTTCAACCACTGCCCGCAGCCTGGGAGCTGAAGTTTATCTGCATCTTTCTTCTATTTTTTTTTTTTTTTTTTTGACTTTTGAATTTCTTGGCGTCCCTATTCAGAAGCTCCTGAAAGAGGGAAATTTTCCTAGTGCAGGGAAGCATTTGGATTGGAGCAGAGGGCTTTGGGGTTTTATTTTTAATAAAGTAGATGTTACATTTGTTATGAACCACATTTTTATGAACCAGTGCTGACCTTTTTCCTGTGCCCATTCTCCAGGTTGGCTTGTGCAGACTTCAGGAACTCTGCTGACCACTGTCCCTCACGCTTGGGGCTGCAGAGCCTGCTCTTACCATGAGGGTTTCACATGAGCCACCCTGACAAGCTGGTGATGCCTTCCAGCAGCTCCTCTCACCTCATAAAAGCCAGGGTGTGAATTGCCAGCACACATGGGACACCCTGCAGACTCTAGGGACAGCGATTCTCTTCCGTTCTCCCACCACCACTGCTCTGAGTCCTCAGTGAATCCTTCCCATTACCATCTTAGTGGTAGCACTGGTAGCCTCTCTTCCTTCCCAAAGGGAAGAGAAAAAGAATAAGGGAGAGAGACTTATGGTTTGGAAAAGAAAACTAAAACAGCTTTAATGAAAATAATAATGATAACATGAAATATATATAAATATATACAAAACCAATGTCGAACCCAACTGCACCTGAAGGCAATTACATCACCATCACCACTGATGCTGTGGAGCAGGCACTGGGGAAGTCCCAGACTGGACTCAGCAGCAGACGAAAACCAGATTCAGGAGCTGGCTTCTGGTACTGGATTCAGGAACACAGAGATCAAGACTGAAGGCAGAATGGACAGAGTCCTCCTCGATGCTGATCATCAAGCTCATGGCTTTTAGGGTCATGCTCAGCACAAGCGGCCAAGAACAGAGACAGGGATTTGCAGACAGGAGGCAGGTGCTGGTTACACAAACCTAAGCACTGTAGGTGCTCAGGGTAACAGATGCCAAAAATCTCAACGTCTCTGGGGGAGAGCCAGCAATTGCCATGGTGCAGAACCACACAGCAGCGAAGGAAAGGCACAACACAAAGTCATTGCTGCGTTGGATGCTTGTGCTCCTCAAGGGTAGACAGCACCTTCCTCCACAGAGAAAAATGGAGGAGAATTCTAGATGCCTTCGTAGTGTTGCCTGCCTTATTAGGTTAAAGGACTCCTGTTTTGGCCTTTGGTTGTGGGTATCCTGTTCCCTTTGCCCAGCAGGTGCTGAGGTCTGATGAATTAAGATGATATATTCTGTGGACAGGTGGAGATAGGAATCATTTCTTCAGACAGGAGGGGGAAAAAAACAAACCAAAAAACAAAACAAACAAACAAAAACCCCAAAACCTAACCAAAAAAAAACCAATAAAGAAAACAAAAAACCAACCAACCAAACAAAACAAAAAAATACCAAACAACACAAAACAAAACAAAAAAACCACAAGTGGTTAGAAAGTTTATCCAATGCTACAGAATAACCATACCATTGGATACCAGGGAGTTACACATTTACACATTATATATGGTTTCTGAGTCTGATGTAGAGTTGCAAGGTTAGCTTGCATGGTGTGCTTGTGAATCCGAGGTTTGTGGATCCCAGTGGTAATTACACTTATCTACACACCCTTGTTCATCCAGAGGGACAGGCAGTGAAAGGATGATATCGCTTGAATATTTTCTGTGTCCAAATGTGAGGAATGTCAAATCCCAGGTCTTATAAAATGCAATGCCATTGTTGCCTTTAACGTGGTGGCTGTTAAGAGAGGTGGCTCCTGGAGGTCTGGGTGTTACTGTCCTGCCTGGGAGAGGGTGAAAGAAGAAGCAGGGAAGGAGGGAGAATGGCAGAAAAATTCTCAGGATAGTCTGACTTCAGTGTTTTACGGCTTCAGTGGCCAGTAGCTCAAGAGAAGTTGTCAGACCTGGCCATCAGATACCTTGGTCCCTGGCCTGGATGTTTCCAGCAAGGGAGGCAATGAAACAGCTGTTCTCAGCTTTTGGATGTGGATGGTTGGAGATGCTGGTGCTTCTTGGGGTGAGGGCATTTGCTGCTTGGGAAGCTTTTGACTTTTCTGAACAGTTAAGATCCCCTGAAGGCTGCGTAAGCTCTTTGGGGAACAACTGTGCTGCTGCAAGGGGGTCAGGTGGTCATCCAGGAGCATTTCTGGCAGCTAACCACACTGGACACCTTTATCTTTCTCAACAGGACTTTCATTTTGGGTACCATTAGGAGATGCCACTGTGTCAGTGGCCCAACAATCTACACTGCAGCAGAACATCTGCTGACTCTGCAGTGCCCAGAAGGAAGCCTGTCAGATACCCACCAACATCCATCCATCGCATGTGTGAAAGAAAGGCTCCTACTCCAAATACTTTCCCCTGTCAGTGATAACCACCCCTGACAAACCATGGCCATGCATGAGACAAAAAACAAAGCTTCTGAGATGTTGTCGATGCTGTCGGTGGCTCTCAGTGAAATCTGGGCAGAGTGTGATGTGTTTATACACTGCATGTGAGTACTAATACCCCCCCCCCCCCAAAGCCATTAACACTATGAGGAGTCAGCAGATGAACTGGAGTGGTTAAACTCATTAACATCAGGTTAACTCCCATCGTGAAGCTCCTGGCCCAACATCAGAGGGCAATAAAACACCAAGTGCAACATGATGACTGTTATGATCAGGAAATTTGGGACATGTGTCATTAGAGGGAACAAACAGGGCAGCAGAGGTGTCTGGCAGTAATGCTGCTGAGTGTTCACTGCCACTCACTCCCCCTTCATGTTCCTCTTATGCCCTTTATCAGCTTCCTCCGATGTTGGGTGCAAACAAAATCTGGCCCTTACCTGAGGGTCAGAGAGATGAGAGACAGTGTTAGACAGGATATTCCCAGCATTTTCAATGCTTCCTCTGCGGTGCATTATGAATGTCTGAATGACATGGCCAAGCGAAAGTGCTGCGGGTTCCCGCGGGACCTGTGTGGCCGTAAAACTCACAAACATAATAATAACAAAGTCATAAATTCTGACCTATGGTACAGTCTGAGTCGAATAACAGCTCCCCAGCTGTGGAATATGTGCCCTTGTTGTGTGAAGGTGGCAGACCCGGGGCTAAAGTTCACCTCGTATTTGTCAGGTTTTGTAAAGCCAGGCCTGTTTAATGATCTAAAAGCAGCCAAAAGCCCCAGCAGCAGGACAGATGCCCAACTGTGTTTTTAGCTTGTTATGATTTACTGAGGAGGCAAAGCTTAAAAAAAATAGACGAAGAGGGACAGATAACGGAGCTGGGGTAACAAGTGGTGGAGATTCTATTGCAAAGGATGGGTTTATGCCCTGCATAACACCCAGGACTTTTTATCTTCAGAGTCTTACCCAGTGCCTCAACCTCTTCAGGGCACGAGGACTTGATGCAGCCCAAGAGGAGGGGTTCAATAACCCATGGCTCTTTCTGCTTCTTTCTGCAGTGATTTCTTTCCAGCAGCAGCCTTGCAGCCCCAAACCCCTGAAAGACATTAGGAAAGCTCTAGACCTTACAGAAAGGCAGGGGGCTGGACTGGGTGAGTATTAGGGAAGCCTAATTCAGATCCTTCCCAACAGAACAGAAAGATTTTGACACGTGGAAAACCCCCAAGTATCCCATGCCTGTCTTTGAGATGTGCTGAGACAGGCTGGTAACAGGAAGATGCACATAGAAGAGGTCGAGGAGAAAGCTTGGTAGGGTCAGCCATCCTCAGGAGTAAATTTTCCAGGGAAAGAGGAACTTGAGAGACTTGTTCTTCATCTCCCCATCAACTCTGTCAGACTGGGATCGTGTCCACCTCAAGCCTCAGTGACAAGCGGGAGCGGGCTGCTCGCCATCCGGAGAAGGAAGGACGAGATGATTTGTTTTTGTGTGTGTTTTTCTTTCCATGTCTGCTACTTGGAAGGAAACATGTCTGCTTTTAGAGAACAATGCTGCCCAGGGCCGTGGGAGTGAGTTACTGATGTATGCGAATCCTAACCCAGACCCCGTTCCCAGGCCAGCCCTTGGCGGTGATCAGCTGTGCGCCATCCCCTTGCAGAGGTTTTTAAATGCTAAATGAGGGGGGTTGGGGGCAATTCAGAAGCTCGTCCCCCATTTATGGAATGTGACACTTGCTCTCCCTAAACTGTTGTCAACAGGGATTCTCCAGGGCTTCTTGAGTGCTCCCCAAATCCCCAGTCTCCAACCCATGACCTACACTACCACCTCTAATTCCTCCTCTCCTTCCTACCCCAAAACGCTTTTCCTTGTCTTTTCTTACAGCTACTTCTTCTCTTCTCCCACAGTCCATGCTGATGGACTGATGAGGACAATAAAATGGGGATAGGACAACCACCAAACATCCTCCTCTTCTGGAACCAAGTGCAGTTATGTCAGATGTCCTCAACCTGTGACAATATAACCATCTTGAAAGTCGTGAAATTCCTACCACACTTCCCACATCTCCATTAATTACATAGCGTGTTGCACATCACCATTCTCCAAAACCTGCCTTTGGAAGCAGAAAGGCCTTCATAGGTTGTTACAGTGACATTTAGCTCCTACCAGCCTCCAGTCAGGTGATGTTTTGCGCTGGTGCTCTTCAGACATCAAATTCTGAAGTGAAGCAATTTGGGCTGCCACCTACTACCTCTGCTTGCAGTGACTGCTTTGCCTAATCTCAGGGGTACAAAATGACATTTCAAGGATTCCCAGTCAGCTCTCCAAACAGCTCTTCTGACTAAAACCACCTGGCATAAATTAGGGAATGTTCAGACAGGCTCTAATTTCCATCTACATCTGAGCAACGCGGAGTTGGGAGCAGGAGTTGTTATAGGGGAGTCGAACACTATGAAACTGGAGGTAATGATGTGAAGGGGGTCGGCAAGAACTGCAAAGATACCTTTGGCAGAGTTTAGGGCACTACTTGTGAACTCCAGGAAAGTTCTGAGTTGAGAAAATACATTCCAGCAACAGGATCTAACCACGCGTTTTACTTACTTTACAACATTTATCATCACCTCGTAGCTTCCCAGTTAGTACATTGCGGTCCTTTGAGTCCAGCCGTGCCTAGAGGTGGGGAAGGCTGCAGAGGGAGGTGGTCCTCTCAGCAAAATAAAGCCCTTTTGGGATCCCTTACGGTGATCCTGAAGGTCTACAGCTCACCTTTAATATAAACTGTTGCGCTGACACATCAGGGAGGGCTTAAACAAGGCGCCTTAACATAGACCCGGTCTTTGCCCGGCACACTTCTCTTGCCATCCGCCTGCCCAGGCCCAGCCATTGCAGCGTTGAATGGGAGCTTAGTTTTAAGGATAAACACATCCATCACAAAGCTGTTTGGCGTATGCTGGCGCTGGCACTCTCATCCCTTCCATGAAACCCCTTTTGAGGACTCTCTGTCCAGAGACGGCATCTCTGCTCCATTTTCCACTCTCCAACCTGCTTTTTCCAACTCTCTCCAAGCATAATCCTGCAGTTTACCATGAACGGGAAGAGATGCAGGAAAACAAGGGCCACTTTAACTCTTATTTTAAAGTTGTAGTTCCCTCCTGGTTTAGTGTATTTAGTTTGGGCACAGTTCTGAAACAAAAGGTATAAAGAAGCCAAGTTGTTGGGGCAGGGGGAGGGAAGAAAGTTGGTTTGATTTTGAGAGCCTTGGAAGATCATTAAAATTTCATAACAGGCAGAAAAAAAAAAAAAAAAAAGGTTGTTTGCTTATAAGGTCTCTAGTGTTTAAAGAGCTAGAGACAAAACTGCCGAGCACTATATTCCAGTTTATCCTGTGGAATAGGAAGGAATGGCCCCAGACGTAATTACAAGTAAGTAGTGCAGCAAGAGAGGGGGAAAAAGCTCAGGAAATCTGATGTCTACGAACATGTTCTCACTGGTATTTAATCAGTTTGTCTGGTTGTTTGTTTGTTTGTGAGTTTGTTTGTTCAGTTGTTTGGGGTTTTTTGCGATCTGCCTCCGTCGTAACCTATCGGAGCCTTTGATGGTGAAAGAATTTTTGCTTCTGAAATTCGGTGCAGCTTAAAGCAAAACCAGGGAACAAGGGTGAAATGTGAAGCTTGTTTCGTGAGTTTACGGAGCTGAAAGCCAGAGTGTGGGGTTTCAGTGGTGGTCTCGCTACTTACTGACTTTTGAGTTTTTACCCACTGAACAAGCAACGTGAGAGAGATTTTTACAAAAGCAGGGAAAAGATATCTCATTAATATTTCTACCTAGCAACAAAAAGAAAAAAAAGAAAAAGAAAAAAAGGAAAAAGAAAAAAGAAGGGAATAATAACATTAGTGATTATAAAGCAGCAGGGAGATGATGATGAATGTCAGGCTGTATATGAAAACTATACAAGGCTGTATAGTTTTCAAAAACCATGCTATTTCTGTTCTTTAGCTTCACTCCTTAAAAACACATTAACATTGAAATGGAATTTAAAAACTGAAAAACAACGTTGGCAAAATATTTCCCTGAGACCCAGAACTCCCGATCTGGAAAACAAAATCAGTCGTAAATCACAGAACACATTAACAGCCACAACACAGAAATCGAACATTATAAAATACTCTTCTCAGTACAAAATAACATTAACAACCACTGTGCTATAGCGATACAAATGTTAGTAAAGTTATTATATTACCATTGAGGTTGCAGATATCAGTTCCATTTTAAAATCACAGTATAAGCATTTTAAAAAAATCATTAATAGTGACAAGCTCTTTCTATGTTACATTATATTTATTGAAAGCAGGAATGTTGTTGCATTATATTTTATTGCAAACCTACTTTTAGTTGCCTGTAATTTGTACAACATTACTACAGTTAATGGCATATTTCTTGCAATAAAAGATAGAGTTCTTAATTTTCTTTTTTTTAAAAAAAAAAACAAAAAACAAACCAAAACCAAACACCAAAAAAAAACCTCAGCCAAAACTCTAGAAAATATAATCTTCCTTCTAATTTCCTGTAGTTAAAATGATTGCTAGGTAACCTTCAAGCTGAACACAAAGAAAACACATTGTATTATTTCTTTAAAATGCATAATATTTTCTGGTTGTTTTAATGAGCATAGGACATTATCCTCACTCTGTGTATACTAATATGTACACTTCATACCCTTAAGAACAGCTTTATAATTAGGGGAAGCACTTTTAAAGGTATATACAGAAATGAAAAGTGAAGTTCTGTTATCTCTCGTGGAATCTGTGCTCCCAAAATCATTAAGTGCATTGAGTTGGTCCTTTGTTTTGAGATGTTCGTCCCACAAGGAAACTTAATTATTTTCTACTAGGATCCTGTTTTCTCCTTGTTTTTCTGTCTCCTGGGAATAGATCAGCTTCCTTACTTTTCAACTTTTACCTACACAAATAAAACACTGAGATGAATCCTGTAGATTGTACATATGTAAAATCTCATCATTGTTTTAAGGAGTTTCCCAGATAGGAGACTGATCCAAGCCATGTTGAAGTTAATGAGTCATTTCAATCTGCTGCAGAGGGATTTGGATCTGAACACTGGACTCCTTACAAATTGGAGGCTGCACTTGCATAAGAACATGAATTTTATCATTTTGCAAAATCAGGAATAGTTGCTCATGGAATAGTTTAGACTATAGTTGGAGAGTGTAATTTGGTCTGATAACGAATGATACCTTCCTTTGTGTCCCTTGGACTTCTCACTGGCTTTGTGGCTAACACAACATGTGTCAGCTTATTTCTCACACATTTGTTAATAAAACCCTGTGCTTGGGCATAGTGTTTGCACAGAAAAACGTAATGAATTTTTAACCCGACTTTGATTTTAGTGTTTTTTGAAAATAGACAATGATATTACTCACGTAAGAATTCATTCCATGTTCTGGTAATTATAGAGTAGCCTGAAATCTCATTACCTTACTTCGAATACGGAGAAGTCTGAGGGCTTACAGGAATTCTGGAGCCAGTGAAGGTTCAAGTGCTTTTTACCTCCTTTTCTCTCTTGCTTTTATACTTCTATTCCTTGCTGTTGCGTCGCGCGTGCCTTTCCACAAAGCTTTCATTCGGAGCAGGGAGGAGGGTCTGAAAAAGGTTAGCTTAGACTAAACACAGTATGGAAACAAGGACTATGTTGTCACATCAGGTTTGCTCAACACTCAGAATCTAACTTGGGTCTCCGTGTCCTGCCATAATGCAAATGAGAATGTTCTTGCTGGGAACATGTCATTCCTGTGAACGTTAAACGCTGTCATGTAAGCCTCGTGGGAGCAAGGCTGCAGCAAGTCCTCCTGATTTAAGAGCTATTACTGATGCTGCTATTATTACTTTACAGGGGTACAGCAGGGATTCACAACCTCAGTTCTCAACCTTTCCCTTATTTCGACATGGAAGGAAGCAAAGTGGCAAGGCTCCCAGCTAGACACATTTGTCGTCCCAGTACGTAGGAATAATTGGAGGAAGGCTCTTGTTATGGAATTTCACTCGTTTAAGGAATCTCCTTCAGATCATTTTTCAGGCAGAAAGCTTTAGAAACATGACTCCCATTTATATCCCCCAAAAAACAATCAATGGGAGCATTTATTTGCACGTGCTATAGATAACACCATTTATGAGCCCAGAAAACTTCTGTGCTTTGCCAGCTTGGATAACAGGGGGTACACGGAGGGTCTTAGCACTGCTCGTGTCGGGTTAGCTGACACTGCAGCACTACTCTCCCTCATCACCTGATCTGCGACCTATTACTTCCCAAGTTAGGTGGGCCACTCCAGAAACTCATTTGAAGAGGTGGTTAAAGGATCAAGCTTGCATGGGATAAGGGAAAAGTTGGATTCTAAATAATTTCTGTTCTTTCTATGGGTTTATTCAGGCATAATTCACAGGCTTCCAGTGGCAAAGAGTGCAAAAGAGGCCAGAAACGTCAGGGGCAAAGTGTGGTGGACCGTTCCCAAGAGCATACCCGGAACCACTGACTTCCCACTCAGCTCCCACCCCAACACAGAGATCTTTACTGGCTCAGGCTTGCAGTTTGCAACCTCGCTGCTCCAACACTTGTAAATAAAGACCTTTTTATCTCTGGGTTTTCATATTCAGAAGAACATGGTCTCTGGCCATAAAAAACATCTCTTGCAGTAGCTCTGCTGAGGGCACACCAGTCCAAGGCTTCAGCATGGCATGGAAATACTTCCTGCAGGCTTGGAGCCATAGATATGTCCTTTTTCTTCCCTTCATCCATTACACTTGATAATCCTCACACAGCCAGTCATATGTTATTCTTTCTGGAGGGCGGCAACTCAGAAAATGCCAAATATCTGATTTATTTGTGGTTAAGAAAACGGTCCGTGCGTGAGCTGAAAGCTCCCCTCCTTTTTGTTACAAAACCCGCCAAACCCCTTAAACTCTCAGGAACTTTCCTCAGCACTGGTGTTCTTATTGCAGCTCCAGCACCACTGGAGAAGCTGAAGCCCCTTACCCTCACGTGAGCCTTAGGACAGCCACTGTCTGCAGCAGAGGCAGGACAGGGGATTGGGATGAAGCAGATAAATGAGGGATAGGTTGGGGAGCAGATGTAACATCCAATCTGCCAAATTCAGCAGAGCGTCAGCCTGCCCTTTCCTACTCCCAGTGTAGTCTTTTCCTTCTGACAGTTTGCTGAAAGGACCTCCATTGTGTGTTACTTAACACATCTGTGAATTTATGGCAAGCTGATGCTTTTCTGTTTTATATCTCAGTGGCACAAAAAGAAGATGAGGAAGAACAATTCATCGTAGAGCTCTGACTCCACGCTGCATCCAAATGTGGTGAAACCCGGAAAAGCACTGACGTAGGAGAGCCCTGCTTGTCCCGGACTGATCCTGCATGACACTGACACCCACTGACTTTTCCCTGCTACAGATGTTTAGGGAAAAAGAAGAGAATCTGAATAAAAAATAATAATAATAAAAAAAAGCTGCTTATTGCCAAAATACACCCTTTAAATACAGGGCACTGTGCATGTGTGGCAGAGTTTGGCAGAAATTGAACACAGCATGGACCAGATTCCTCATGTATGCAAGTCTACTTGTCCTGACTTGATTACTCTACTGTTTGCCCAATGGAGAATAAAAAGAAAGGGAAAGAAAAAAGCCTTCCCAGGCAGGAAAGAAACTTGAATGTCAGCTTCTCAAATTCAGTAAAGGAGCAAGGAAGGATGGTAGATTGCAGAGAGATTTTCCCTGGGCAGTTATTCCATCTGCACTCTCACTGTCTGCTGGGTCCCCTCTTGGTGCTGCTTGGACAGGGGCAGTGCAGAGGGGGACACTGAAGGCAGGTTGACCCTCCTGCCCTCCCCACCCAGCAGATGTACTGGAACACAGCTGATGGTTGTGTTGTGCTGGAGCAGAGGCATTTTTCAGCAGGCTGCTGACCACAGAGCATCTGTACTTAACGCCTTCCCTTGCCCTTTACCTTATTTACCCCTTTGCGATGGGCTGTAACAAAATAATGTTCACAACAGCAAGAACACAAAATAACTCATGATGTGCCTCAAACTGTGAAAAGAGAGTATTTGATCCTCCCCAAACACAGACCTGCTCACTTCAAAAGGGGCAATATTTAGATAGCGATCAACATCGCATTTTCTTCTCTTTCCTAGCTCAACGTGCGTATTTGCTCAGCCACACTTTCTGCCCATCAAGAAATTCTGCCGTGGCCGATGTACAGGGTGGGGTGAGTGAACACGTGGGTCTGAGCAGTGCTCCCTGGCAGTGCCTGGATCCTAGGGACCAGCCCAATGGCTTGGATGCCGTGGGGTGGCAGGACTTGCCACCCTGGGGATTTGCTCCTGGCTCATTTTATTTTTAATCACCAAGCTTGAGCAGAGCTACTTTTTCCAGGTTTCTGTGTTTTCCACTGTCCTGTCTAAATTAACACTTTCTCCCATGTAAGTGAGCTAAGAAACATCTTCCCTGCCTCAGGGGTGGGAAAAAAAGAGCAAGCAACCGAATTGCAGCCTCCCAGGAGAGACAGGATACCCTCTTTGCCATCTCTTTGCTGCCTTCAACATCTCAGAATGACCATCTGGGGAGAAACAAATTTCTGCAGTTCTCAGATACTGTGATAAATATTTAATAAATGGTTAGATTAAACCTGAATGTTGCTTTCGTTGAATTTTTTTTTTCCTTAGGTCGGCATCTGTAGCTTCTAGTGCTGTTATTTATGAAACAGCTTTATTAACTTATTAAGATAGCAAGCATTTGTTGTGCAGTAAATTTATGTTTCCCAGTCAATGGAAGTTTTGTGGCCTGGGAAAAAGTAAACATAAACTGGAAAAGTCACTTATTCCTATTCTTGTTTTGGCCCAACAAGAATTAACATCAGATGTGTAGATGGTGAAATTCCTTGAAGGAAATGCATCTCCTTTGTTAGTTATTGTTAGCTAGAAACACCAGAGCCTCAGATGATGTAATAGCCAGACGTCTGCAGGCTTGAAGAACAATTGTCATTTATTTCCAGGAATAAGAGGAAATTTCTTTCTACTTTTCTTCCCACATCACTCATCCTAGCAGGGAAAGATGCTTTCCAAGGCATTTCAGCAGTCACTAATGCTATAGATCTGTGTGGGACACTCCACTTGACAGATAGATTGGGGTCTAGCTTCAATCCTAGGAAAAATTGAAAGCAAGGCATAATATGAGAACAGAGACAGCCTGATGACAACATGCTTCTGATCATACTAAATTATTCAGGGGCTCAATATGAAGGTTGACTGTGATGAGATGCCAAATATCTATCAGGAAGTGCATGGTTGAGTGATAAAATGTCAGGTAAAATTCAGGGTAGATAAATGTCAAGTGATGTACACAGGGGAGGTGGATCCTGGTAAACCTCTAAACTAACTGTGAATGTTGTAATCTAAACTAACTCTGATCATTGAGGAGAGTTAGAGTTATAATAAAGAATCCAGTAAATGTGATTATCCTGTGAAATAGATTCTATTTGTAGCTCTCAGAAAACAAAGTGCATGTTAGAAATTAAGAAAGAAATGAAGAATATAAAAAATATTGATGTAGTGTTATTTTATAAATCTTTGTTGCATCTCCACCTGAAATACCTGAAATCTGCCAGCTCTTAAAGGAACTAGTCAAACTGGAACTGGCTCAGAGGAAGGCACCAAGGATAATTAAAGACTTAGAAAGGCTTCAGTGTGAGAACGATTAAATGGACTAGGTTTCCTCAGCCAGAAAAGAGATGACTGAGAGGATATGATGGAGTTCTCGGGAATTATGAATGACAGGGAGTGAATAGCAAGCAGCTGTTCACTGTTTTTTTTCTCTTAATACAAAAACTCAGAAGCATGAAGTGAAGCTGGTAGCTGGCAGTTTAAACTGAGAAGGAGCAACCCTTGACACCATGCTTAGTCATCTTGTGGAACTCCTTGCCACAGGATACTGGGAGTGCTAAAACTTTACTAGATACATTCATGAAAGAAAAACTCATTGGAGGTTTCTAAAATCCATCTGGGTTTTGTATTAAACAGAAAGACGCCACGTCTGGTTCAGGAAGAGCCTGAGCCAAAAACCGCTGTATCTTGGGCAAGTATTTTGGGGGAAGTATCGCTGTAGAGCTGACCTACATTTGTACTCTTCCCTGGGCTCTGGCTACTGCTGCAGATAGGAGGTTACTTGGCATGAACTTCCAGTCTGACCTGCTAAAGCCGTTCACATCTTCTTCTTGTGAGCCTAGACGTCAAAGTGATAAGTAATTCCAGACAAATGCATTCCTTATGTTCTCTCTTAAATCTAATAATAATGTTAACTATTAAGTCAGGTGATGACAAGCCAATGCGCAGTGGTCTCAGGTCTTGGACTTCTCCTTTCCCAGTTCCTAGTTTCCTTTGCACTGGGCAAAGATGACCCAGAGCAATATACAGGTGCTGAAGGGTCATGTCCACATGGGTGGACATCAACTCCCTCTGCCTGTCTTGACACCACGTACCTGTGGCAGAGCAACCAAGAGATGAGGTGACTTACCTAATGCATAGCAGGTCACTAAAAAGGCTGATGCGGTGTCTAGGCTCACTTTGGCTTTGCATCTGAGTATCACAGCAGCAATGGTTGGATCTGTCTGGTCAAGGAGATGTACCCAGTTTTTCTCCTCCTACTAAACAACTCTGATGTGCTGATACAGCATTTGGAGCTCAGAGCGTTTTAGCTGGGAGGCGAGCTAATTTAAAAACATTACTTTTGGCTCTAAATGAGCAGAAGACCTCCATAAGAGGTATTGACATTCTTGTGACTAGCTACTTCAACTTTAATTGCCTGGCCAGGAGGTTTAAAATATCTACGTTGGGTTCTGGGCAAATATATCTGTATTTTAGTGAACGGTTTGATAGTCCCATAAAATCTTATTTGAAAGATTGACTCAATCTGGTCTGGATATAAGTACTTGTCTGTGGTCTCTGCGTTGGCTGAAATACCATAAACTAAGATAAATTTTGACCTGTCAGGTTTGAGGAGATGAAGGAGATTCTGGCTGAAGGGGGAAATGAGTTAAGCCTAACTTCATCTGATTTCTTCATTAATAAACTGGAAGACACAACAAACAAAATGTTCATTGTGTTCGCAGATGGGTGGGAAACACTTGTGAAAAACACTGCAGCTGAACTACTGACAAGCCCTCAATAGCTCAGGTGAAGTCATCTCCAGCAGAAATAGCCTACATGCATGTAGGGGTAACTATATGTGACCCCCAACGGGGCAGCACGTTTGATCTCTGCTGGCTATATGATATGGTAGTAGGAAACTTGTCATTTATGGGGCCTCCATAAAAAGAGATGAAGCTTAGTCAACCAGGGAGATAAGAGTTTTCCAATGTGTGGTGACGGTGATTGTCTAATTTCTTGAATGCTATTTCATCCAGGGAACCTCATCAAGATATCAATCATACAGAAAGAGCTCAGAGCAGGGGAAAAAAAAAGAAAAAAAAGGTAATAAAAATTATGAAGAGCCAAAAGGGACTGACTTACGAGAAAAGATTAGAAGATCTAAATATGTGTAAGTTGGCCAAATTGTGACTAAGAGAGGATATAATAACTGTCTGCATGTATATGAGGGCTGTAAACCACTAGGAAAGGAAAGACAGTGTTTGATGGGCATAAGGAGAAATTTAGGAGAAATCAGATTAAATTAAACAAAGGAAAATGTTGAATGAATACCAGTAATTGCTCCTAGTGGTAAAATTGATCAGAATTTTCAAAACTTTTTATATAAATTGGTCTGAACAAAACATCAAGAAGATGTGAGAAAGCTGCCTGGATCCCAGTTGTTAAAGATATTGGCTTCTAATGTTTCCTGTAGCAAAGTAAGAGACAAGAACAATCGACAGCAGACTCAGTGGAAACGGTTTGGCTGCCTTTGTTTTCTGGTGCAGGAGACCAACAATTTTAGAAAGTCCTGCCAATGGTCTCGTTGTTGAAAACGTAGTGAGCGTATCCAAAAAGCTCTCAGTCACAAACGAACGTGGGTTTCTGTGAGTTTATGGCTGAGTCCTCCTTCCTTCCAGGGTTTCAAAGTATTTCTCAGCAAACCCTGCCAGAACACACCGGTGACGTGCTGTATTTGGGAGAACACAAGAGGTGTGATAAAAGAGTGAAGGAGCATCATTTACGTTCCCAGCACAAACACCAGCGGATATAGGACAAGCTGGTCCAGGTCCAGTTTTCTTGAAGTGGTTTTTCACCAGGATTCCCAAGGAGGAGCCCAAATGTGGGCACCAAATCCCTTGTTGTCTTTGTGGTACACCCAAACCACAGGTGGGGTCTTTATATACTGGGGAATGTCCACATGACCATATGGCCTAGCTCTCTTACTGGAAGCCGTTTAGAGCTGGCAGGAGGCAACATAACATGGACTTCCCACCTGGCACTGAGGCCCATGTTTCTGCCACAAAACCACTTCCGTTACAGGAGTAAGAAAGCAAGTACTTCTACATTACTGTGTGGGCCATAGTGTGCTGTGTTTCTTACAGGGTGTAAGACCTTCTAATTGAGGTGTCCTGAGGCTTGTCTTCCAACAGGAACCAGCAGCACATGGAAGGAGAGACCTTCCATGAAACCTGTTGCTCTGTGATTTGATTTTGTCCATGAACAAGTGAAAGAAGCTTCTTAGCACTGAGATGTTGGATTAAAAAAAAGTGGATAGGCACATGAGATCTTGGACTTCCTCCAGGCACCAGGACTTTTTCTTGCTAATGTCATCAAGATGACGATTTTACTTCGAGAGCCTTGAGCTTCTCCTTCACTGCTTGCTTCTGAAACTTAAGTCTTTGGTCTTCAATGACCTGATTTTCCAAAGAACCTGAAGACTGAGCATTTCTATTCAAGCTTAAGCAGGGAAGGAGGAAGCACTCAGCACCTTTCTGAATCACTGCACAGTTTGTGTCACCTCATTGCCACCTTATGAAGGCTGTGCTTTTAAGACAGGCCTTTGTCAAATCCCTGGATTGCAACAAGCTAATCAAATACATATAGGTAGCTGGCGTCAGTTCAATAATATGGATTATATCAAGACTCAGGATTTTCATATTTCAAAGAATGTTATGATTTTTAAAATCACAAACAGGAACATATTTATGCACAGACCCATGCTGTGTGCTACGTTATCCACTTAGACTCAGATTACAAAAATAAGCTGTAAACACTTTTGATGAAAGAACTGGACACTTCGTTTACACCCTGAGAATGGACTTTTGTTTGAATGCCCAATTTCACTTTGGTATTTCACCTTTCCCCTCTGTTTTACATAT
>WTSP01013866.1:0-34756 GCA_025331215.1 Actenoides lindsayi
TGGTCCCGGCTTCGGCCCTGGTCCCGGCCCCGCCGCAGCAGCGCCCGCTGCGGGCAGCCCGGGCACGCTTCCCCAGCCCGTCACCGGAGCCGAGGGCAGGCGGTTTCCCTCCGGGTTTGAGCCTATCGACCTTGGCGGATGACGTGAGGAAACTTCAGCCCCCCCCGCCCCATCCCGCCACCTCGGCTGCTTCTTGGCGCAGCCCTGAAGGAAGGCACGGAGCTGAAGACAGGCCTTGCATCTATCTTCGCTCTTAGTTATGTGTTGTGTTGCGTGATTACAGTGTTAGGCAAAATCCTGCCATCTGTAACCATAAAAGCCTTACCTCTGGGTCATGCTCCTCCAGCACCCAGGATCTTCCAGCTAAAGCCTGGGATCACAAGGAGCCCAGGATTCTGCACACCAGTAGCAATTATAGCAGGCACCACAGCTTCAACAACGCCGCTACAGACCCAGCTCTATTAAGCAGACCTGTCACATGGGCAATGCCATTGCTGTTGACTGGATGACTTCATAGAATCATGGAACCATAGAATGGTTTGGGTTGGAAGGGACCTTAAAGGTCAGCTAGTCTAATCCCACTGCAGTGAGCAGGCAAATCTTTAACTAGCTCAGGTTGCTGTCCAACCTGACCTGGACTGTTTCCAGGGATGGGGCATCTAACCACTGCTCTGGGGAAGTGTTGCAGGGTTCCACTACCCTCATTGTAAAAACTTTCTTTTATCTAGTTTAAATGTACTCTCTTCTAGTTTTAAACTATTACCTCTTGTCCTATCACTACAGACCCTGCCAAAAAGTTTGTCCTGATCTTTCTTATAGGCCACCTTTAAGTATTGAAAAGCTGTGATAAGGTCTCTCTGAAGCCTTTTCTTCTCCAGGTTGAACAGGAAAGGCTCTCAGCCTTTCTTCATAGGAGAAGGGTTCCATCCCTCTATCATTTTTGTTGCCCTTCTTTGGATCCACTCCAACAGGTCCACATCTTTCCTGTTCTAAGGACTCCAGAGCCCAATGCAGTACTCCAGGTGAGGTTCTCATCAGGGCAGATTATAGTGGCAGAATCACCTCCCTCGACCTGCTGGCCACACTTCTTTTGATACAGTCCAGGGCCTTCTGGGATACGAGTGCACATTTCCAGCTCACTTTCAGTTTTTCATACATTAATTAGGTGTGCAAAATAGCTTGCATACTTCCTATGGATATTCTCTAGTAATTTCTCTACTGGATGGGAGAATATTTTTATTCCTTTCCTTTTGCTCCAGAAAGCAATCCCACCTTGCTCACAATTAACTCTCAAGTCTTAGAGAGCTATGCTGGAAAGCACCGGACCAGACCTTGACAGCAGGTGCCTGTGCCCATCTTTGTGACAAAATTTCTACACTTCCAAGCTTTGGTTTCCACATGTCAGACTTACTATTTCAGTTGAAACTCCTTGTGGTAAGGCTGTCAGCTCCACAGTGGAAGGGCTACTTTATCAATCTATACACCTTGTCTTAAATGCCCTTTGTGTGGTGTCCCTGTTCCTCCCTTTCCTAACATCCTGGATGTTCTCAAAACCAGGCTTCTCTTTGATAAGCTGATTGACCCCAAAAGCTCTCTTGTGCAGGTGTGTTTGGTTCTGTTGTGTTGTGCCTTGCACATTGAATTTCTGCTGGTGTCTTGTACACAAAACCACTGCAGTAATTCAAGTGATAAATTCTGAAGAAAATATTCTTTCCAGTGCAGCTTCCCTTTCTACTGGATCTCTATCTCCACCTTCACCATTGTTGGCTACTTCTTGCAAATGCCAGGTTCCAGCCTGCACAATTTGCCCATGCTCACTTCTAAAAGTTCCTTCATCTTCACAGACTGTGCATTTATTTTCTTGTCACACTCCAAACTGCCCCTTGGTGGCAAAATTCTGCAGTTGTGCCTCACATGAGCCATTGACCCTTACTGGACTTCACAGGGTGTTGATTCAATTGATTTAGTTCCGATTTCAGCTGTGGGCATTAAAAACCTTCTGCAGGAGGTTAAAACATTCTGATCTTGGTGGACTATTCCCTGATTTTTTCATTCCAAGAGACTGCACTTCTGAAACATCGCAGGATATTTTTGGGATACTTTTTTGAAACAAAACTCATCTAAAAATATTTCCATTTTTATCAAGTTTGAATTTCAGCTACTTGTCATTCCCTTCAGACAAACCCAAGCATGTTATACATTATTTGCCACACAAAGTTTTCTGGCACAGGGAGAGAGAGTGGCTACTTATAAAACACTGATTTTTATTTTTTTTTCCATAGAACTTCCTTAACAAAGCATTTCAAATCACAGAACCACATGTACTTATATCAAGTTATGCTTGGGTATGACTACAGGTAACATCAAGTATGAAATATTGAAATATCAGGTCTATTCAGGGGAAAACTGTTTCACCTATGTTCTACATGGTCTTTGTTCTCCAAGCTCCCTTAGAGGAGTGTACACATAGTAGTTGACAGGTCTAGGTGCTTAAATTTATCAGGTTAACTCGGAGTAAAACTCAGGTTCTATAAAAATGCCCTTCTCAAAATACGGGACTGAAAATATTTCACATGTGTATTGACATTGCAATTCAAAGAAATTATGTTTCCTGGCAGTGTTTCTAGGCTGCGTAGTACTGTACTATGGCAGCGTATGATGCTAAGAAAGGAAGCTGGCTGGAAATATTAAAGCGAAAGTGACCAGAGTGCTTTTATTTAAATGTGCTTAACAGAAGAAATTGTAACCAAAAAGTACAAATAAAAAGAAAGGCAAATGATAAATAAAAGTAGTTTAAATGGTATTACAGTTTTGGATAATATTTCGTGTGTTATTTCTACATTTTATACTATAGTTAATTTAATCTTTGCCTAGTGGGTTCTCTCCAGTAACAACTATTCTTTGGTCCTTTGAAGTAATAACTGGTATAAAGAAAAATGGCATAGCAACATTTTTTAATTTAATGCATTAACTACTAAAATAAAGGAGATACAATTAAATCCAAAAGAAGCCAAGCAAGGTTTGTATCCACATTGATCCTTATGCTGAAGACAATGTAGTCAGACTTGGTTCATCACAGAGATCATTTCTCAGTTTAACCTTTTTCCCAGCAGGAGAGTCCAGAGGTTTGATGAATATGATTAGAGATGTAGGGACAGTTCCATTTAGATCAGTGGGACATCAAGCACATATCGATATGTTTGCAGAAAAGGACCTTCCATCTGAAAGACTTTGTTATGCTCAATAAGTACTGGGGAAGAACGAGTGGTGAGGGACTGCTACGCATTGTTCCATCCAGGAGGACAGAATTTTGTTGTCTCCTCTCTGCTGTACTTTGCAATGAGATCTTAGAGCCAGAAGAGACCACCGGGTATAGAACATCACCTGTCAGTCTTGCAAAATCATTAAAACCAAAAGAAACTGAGTTAGATTTTCATTTTCACTAGCATTTACACTGAAAAGATTCGGTCAGCTTTATTTTGTCACAGACACTGATTTCAATAACCAAAACACACCTTATATAACGTTATCCTCTTTTACTGCAGCAGTAGAAATCTTCCCACAAATCTCTAATCCTCTCTTAAAGTTGTATTCTCAGCCTGGCTGTAAAGTGATCATTTCACCAGCTTTGAAAGGTACACCTTTCAACCAGCACGTTTAGTGGCTCTGACACGAGAGCTACACATGCTCACAGGGCCTGTGCTAACTCTTACTCACAGCTCAACAGTGGGAGTCACCAGGATATTACAAGAGCTTCTTCACATGGTGAAGAGAGTCATAGCACAGCATGTTCCCCTGCAATTGCCTGAAGGACAAAAAGGAGGAGTAGGTACTGCTAACTTTCTGCCAGTAGCACTCTCCTCTCCTGGTGCTTAAAGAAAATTGAAAAAGGGAAGACAGCGTGGCTGCGGTGGTTGTGGTGCTCTGAGGTAGGGCCGGTGCTTTCCTTTCAGTTTGCAAACCAACAGTGTTGTTGATTTGATGAGTAAGTGCTACTCCATGGCATTTACTTCATAAATATTCAATAGTTGTTAATTACAAGAAAAAATGGAGCTGCTGGCTCGGGGGTGGGTGCCGAGATGTCACTAAACTGGTGCTTTTTCCCATGAAGGCAGTAAGTGCCTCTCTTTGGCTGAGTGCATGAAAAAAGCAAAGAGGTTTTCAGAGTTGTTCAAGGTAGGTTCTGGGTTTTTTCTGTTTAATTTAACAGTGACCTAGTTTCACAACAGCTTTCAGTGTCTTGGCTTTCCTTATCTCCTGTGTCTTAGCCTACATCATTAGAACAACGGAGCAATAGGCCTTACAGACTTTGTTAAAGCAAACTAAGTAAGACCTTAGATGGTGGACTAATTCTTCTCTCCTGTTTCAGGCACAGTTTCTTTGTAGTTTTAAGGAGGTTTTAGCTCATCTTTTATGGCACATATTATAGATTTTTTATTATTTTTTTTTAATATCAGCTCAAAGCACTTTGCTTATTTCATGGCACATGTTTGAGTATCAGGCTGTTGCAGCAGTCTTGAATTCCTCAGCCTCTTTACAAAAGGATCTTTTGCTTTGTAAACAGTTAACTATGGAATTGGTGGCTAGATGGACTAGCAAATTTGGAAGTTTACAAGCAGTACAGACTCACGCTAGCATTCAGCGGGAACAAGTTTTGGGGTGATGTTCATTTTGTTTACCTTACTGCCAGAAGGAAGAAGTTATTCTGCATCTTGTCATTGTGGCCAATAACTGGCAGGTCAAGTGATGTGCGGTACATACAGTACCCTCCACTGCAGTTTGATGGTACCCCTCTATGATTCCTAGCTTGCCTTTGTGGAAGTATACTTTAAAAACTCCTAATACTCTATTGTATGTGCTATGTTCCATATGGATTCAGGATAAAAAGGGAGCAATTAGAAAAATGATTGATTTTAGCCATGCAACCCCAAGACACATTAAGTAAGCAGCAAGATGGCTCTTCCTTCCATCTCCATCTCAGAAAATTTCAGGAAATTTTATCTTTGGAGTCAAGTAGGGGGTGCCTTGCTGTGCTGAGTCCTTCCTGCATCTCCTTCTATGGGGGGATAGCCAGCGTAGGAGATGCTGCCACATCTACTGGGTTTATATGAGTGTGAGTGCTTTCTCTACAGGGAGAATTTTCCTGTGGGGATCTCAGCCCACAAGAGGTTTCTGTTGATCCACATTAATGTGCTTTGCAGAAATTGAACGTGTCAGGCTGAAGAATGCAAGTAATGTATACTTGCAGTTTCTGAGCCATGAGTTAAACAGCATCCAGACAAATGTATACTTCTACATCTACAAGGATCATGCAGGCTAAAAGAAGAAAGACAACTTCATAGGAACCTTTCAGAGCCTGCATGAAGTGGCCTCGTTGAACTTCACTGAATTCTTCCCTCTGTGCAAAGGGATTTCAGCTCTCTTTGCAAACATGGAATTTGTATCGTCTCTAATGCTGCTTAAATTTTGCGTGACTTCTGACAAACTTCTCAGTGACTTGTTACCATCAGGAAAAAAGACAAAACCCATGATGGTGAATTTCAGGCTTGGAGGAACTTGTGCTTTGAATCTAGGGTAATCACAAACTCAAACGTATTGAGAATATTATTTTTTTTGTATAAAGCTAAAAATATCAGAACAGCATTAGTAATGCTCCCTCTGTTCAATTTTATCAGTAAAGAACACTGTGGTAAAGCAAAATTCACAGTCTTTGCAAATACACTTGGGATGGTACAGAAGACCTTGTTTTCTGGAAGTTCGTGTAAGAAGTTTTGCTTCATTTCGTCTTACATGGAGTCCCAAAATGGACGAAGAGCAAGACAATCATAAAGGGAGAGATTCAGTTTCCTCAATATTCTGATTGTCATGCTTGAGCATACCAGAGGCATTCTTTTCTCTCCTGTCTTGGAAGTATCACATCTGAACTAATCAGAGCACTGATCTGAGGCTGAATGAGGAGATTAGCACAGTCCCATTTTTTCCTGTACTAAAGGTGGGCCTTTAGAGGGGAGCTAAGGTTTTTCTATAACAGCCAGAAATCTGCTAAGATGTCTCCACCACTTCTTTCATTTCACCAGAAGATCGAGTCCTTGATATCCAACAATGTTTCATCTTTTCCATCCTTTAGTCAAGAACAGCCTTCCGCCCAGATGCCGTCCATCTGATCTGAACTTGTAAAGTTTCCCCAGACCAGGCAGAGCCTCCACTTCTGCCATGTCGAGTGTCAAAATATTATGAAAGCTCATGGCACTAAGTGCCAGAAATGTGTGAATTCCCGTAGAATTCAGACTTTCTCCAGTCAGTCTTTACTTGCTGGACTGGAAAAGGTGCACAAGGAATACTTTAAATAAATCACAACATCCTTGGCTATTTTCTTCTGCAATACTGCAAAAGTTTCCTTTGGACTTCCTTCTGTTTGAAATAGGTTTTATGCTGGTTAATTACATAAGCTGTGATGGGAGCTGCTGCGCAGTGGGAACGAGGAGCCTGAAGTGTGGAGGAAGGCATGAAATGTGTTTAAAAAAACATTTAAAACTAGCAAGATGCAGTATGTGCCTTTCATAGCCCTGATCATGCTGATTGTATACTATATCCCTCTCTCGCCACTATTTAACTGTGTCTTATTAAACTATGCAGTTGTCACAGCAGAAACTATATCATCTCCTGCTTTTGAAAAAGCATTTAACATATGGAAGAAACTACAAACATCACCATAAAACATGTTTCTTTTCTGTACTTGGATGATTTATTGTAGCCGCCAACATATTTCAAGTATCAAAATGCATGTCTGTGTGTTTGTGTATCTATATATATACTCACTTTGTGTACACACACATTTTACATATGAACTGTTTTTTTCTCTAATAGTTAAAAATTAGTACAATTAGTACAATTGTTTAAAAAAATGTACAGGGTGTTGATGATAAATCACATGGTGCCACTTATCCCTCTCTGACTAATTTATGTGGCTAAACATCACAGTGTAATTTCTGGTTTTGGCAGGGGAGTTTAACATTTGACACTTGCTTTTGGTGAATATTCAGTTACTTAATTCTGTTGGGGTTTGTTTTTATTTTTGCTTATTTGTTTGTTTAAACAGCAGTAAAGCCTGAGCAGTCAAACATCTCTACAATTTGAATAAGAAAAATCCTTAAAACTCACTTTCAGATTCAAGTGACTATTAATGAATTACTTTTCAATTATTGTTGCTGTTTGTCTGCTGCTGAGAAAGTAGCAGTGCACATGGAGGAGATCTGGCTGAGTGGGGGTCAGTTGTGCAGCACTCACAAAAATGAGTGGGAGGTGGGAGGCAGGACTCAAAAACCAGATATTAGCTTAGGAAACCTGATTTTTCTAGACTCTGACTAGAGATGATAGTGGGTAAAAACAGATGGAGATTCAAAGCTGGAGTGTAACCTTGGATGCTCAGAGCTTTCTTTCTGCTCATTGCAAGAAGACTATAAGGCTTATCTTGCTGGACTGCAGACAACCTTCTTTAGCTTTGTGAATCCCCCTTGCCTACAAAGCCAGGAAGCCAGATGCCAGTTTTGCAAATCTCGGCTACGTGAAATACAAGATAGATCCCAGGGGTCAGTTCCGGTCTCATCTTCCACCTTTCTGTCCAGAAGAACTCCAATGGCAGCTCTCTCCTTGAAAACACTCCTTACTTCAATACTCAGCCTGCTAAGCTATGACAATAAAGAGACTGATACAGCCTGATTCAATTAAAACACATTTCAAACTGTTCTGCTCTGTTAAATTAGAACGTGAGAACACCACAATTACACAATGCATAATTCAAAATAATGCATAAGGCCTATTTTCAAAAACATGGGTTTAATTTTTTTTTCCCCTAATTATCCAAGAAACTGCTTCAAATCTACATCACCATTAAAAACCTTTAAAAAAAGTAATACATTTCATGTCAGGATCTCACAGAGCATTATAAATGCTAATGAAACCATGAGTCCTCAAATCCACTTGCAGGTAAATAACTATGGCAAGCATGGTTGAAATTCTGCCATTCTTCAACTGCTTGGGCTGAAACATTTCATTTTATGGATCAGCACAAGACTGGCTTCTTATTTTCCATATTTTATTTTAGTTTGGTTTCTTTGGTTTGGGATTTTTTTTTAAATGTATGTTTCAGCAAAATCAATTTAACTGTCTGCAAAGAGATTCGATGAAAGAAGGCTTTTGCCCATGTTAAATATATTTTTAAAACTGAGTATGTCCATGTTTTGAGGCTATTGTTAAAAATGTATCAAGGAGATGGGCCTTGGTGACAAGGATATGCCATTCTGTGAAAATCTGCCCAAATTTTGACAAGTTACAAATTCTGAAATTTTCAACTTGTTCCCCAGAAGCTGATTGCAGCGATGCATATTCAGAATAGTATAGTTAATTTTAACTAAACATGTAAATTGGGGGGGGGGGGGGGAATTTTTTTTTTTTTGTCAGATTAAACCACAAAAGGGGACTGAAAATCAATCACTGAGTGTCCCACTGCTCAAGGTTGGTTCAGCTATGCCTAAGTTACTCCTGACCAGTCCTTAAAGGCATTCAGTGCTGGAGATGCCATAAATACACCAGGGATTTTATTCTAGTGTTTAGTGAAACACTATCTGTGCAAAGTTTCATCCTAATATTGAAGATTAGTCTCTCTTGTTAAAATTGGAGCCTTTTATTTCTTGCACTCCATCACGGATGTAGAAAGCAATAACAGTTCTCTTTGGAGCAGATTTTCATGTGTTGGGTTTTTTTTAAGATGTTTACCCATTTTTCTGTATCAGATTAGACTGCATCAATTTTCTTTCCTTACAGCTTGGTTTTTTTCAGCACCTCACCATTCTGATTGTCTGCTTCAGGGCCACCTCCAGCTGCTCCACATTTTCCTTGTGTCCACACTGCTGTCACTGATGCCTCACCAGCACCAAACAGACCACTCTGTGTGTGCACAGACAGCCCAGGGTGGCCTTCATCTTTTTTTGCACCATCCCAGCAATATTTCCACCTGTTCAGTTTGGGGTCTGGGATGTCTTCTAAATATTTTCCCACTGAATTGCTGTGAAAACAGTTCCTTGCTGTCCTGTGTTTCTGCAGTTCCTCACTCCTGTCTAAATGTAGCTCTTATTCATATAGAATGCTACCCACATTTTTCAGATCCTATCTGCAATTTATCAAGATCACTGAATTTTAATCCTGGCTTCTAACATACTTGCAGTCTCTTGCTGCTTGAAATTATCTGCAAATTTAATAATGATTCTCTTTGTGTCATCATCCAGCTCATTAATGACTTTAATGAATAATACCAGACCTGGATCAATCCTCTGTGGAACTTCATGCAACTCATCCTTACATTTTGACAATGACAATCTATAACTGCTGTTTGAGTACAGTATGCTAATGCAACTCAGCATCAAATTTTTGGTACAAATATTTACAGGTTCACAATGTACAAAACAGTTATTTTAAACTCATTCTTTCTTTTTATTTTATTTTTGCTAGGAAATTATTTTATTAAAATATTAACATCACTCAGACTTCAAAGGACGTTCAGCAGAGGTGAAGCAAATTCCATGTTTCATCCAAACACTTAATTGTGGTAATTATCTTGAGGTGCGCTTTTATGACCATTCACAGAAGGTATTCACTCTTTTAGATACTGCCTGTATCTCATTGTCCTCCCTTCCAAAAAGGTTTCTCAGATTTTTAGCTCAGCAGCTGATGGCAATAACACACAGGAAAGCATCAATATTGAAACATGGAGAAAGGAAGTCCTTCATACTCCATTGGACCACCTCACTTTGAGTAAAATCTTTGTATTTGCAGTGACTTAGAGACCTTATGCTGCAGTTTTGCTCCTTTGAACCCCATATTGTTCAAAGGAATAATACCTTCCATGACAGAACATATTTAGAAAAGGCCCACAGATCAGCTCATGTGGCTGTGAGCTATAATCTACCCACACATGCTAAAAAAACAGAGCTCTTTTCACTCTGTTATAATCAGCTGGTCCTCCTCACCCTTTCAGAATATGAAGCAAAGCCTCTCTGCCTAGATGTTCAACTACTCAGTTTTTGGAATGATCAGGAAAAGACAAAAGTAATTTAATTGTCTCTACCTCTCAAGCAGGATAAGTCTTCCTTGCTTCTACAAGTCTGATATGTGAACTTTCCAAACTGAACAGTTCTAAGTAAAATACCAAGGATCAAAAGTGTAGCGAGCACCTTTGGAGATCTAGCCTGGCTAGGAGCTGAGACATCACCTTGAAAGGACAGCCAGGCTTCTGTTCTTTATTAGATCTCATGCTTTTGGTTTGCTTTGTAGCTCTGAAAGCTCTCAATGAAGATGAAACTTTTATCATCCTGTCCACATCTGCAAGGAGCTGCGTGTTCACCTGGTGCCACCCCCGTGGATGTAGCCTCCAACAACCAGTCCAGCTCTCCAACCTACTGGGGTGAGGAGCACAAGTTCAGCATGCCAATCATCTCTCAGGCACCTGCTACCAAAATGCTCTCTCCTCACCCAGGTTCTGGCCACACATTCCATGCACTTCCACCAGATAGATCTACTGGCCATGTGGCTACAGGACAGTTAATTTGGCTGGCAGATCTGATGGAAAACAAAGGCAACAAATGAAGATGATTCTGCAGCTGGAACAGGGGTCCAAGGCTACCTTTGAAAAAGGCTACCAGCTTTTAGCCCATTTTAGATACAATGCAAACTGTTACCCCTGCATTCTCTCTGCATATTTATCTCCTTCCTACCCTCTAGTCTCCACGCAGAAGCCCCTGCCCACATGATTTAAGTCGTCTGGTTTCAATTATCTTCGTCAGTTATCATTTTTAAGCTACAGTTTAAAATCCTATGCTCCAAGACAAAAGCCAGCTTCAGCTCTACCCTAGGTTCCTCAGCAGTGCATCTTCTTAAAAACAGACTCACTTGTTTGGTCTTTGCTGGACCAGTGTGTACGTTAATCTTCCAGTCAATTTCACAGTAATTTAGATTATCAGAAATTAATTCCAAGCAAAGCTAAAAATACTCTGCTCATTCTCCAGCTCAGCCTTGAAGGCCTGTGTTATCTGATGGGGATGGTGCACAGACCCAGGCAGTAGGACTGCTCTCCTATACAAAGTGACTGATTCCCCTTATGACCTCAAAAAAGCAAAAAGTTAGGTCCGCCTCTAAGACAATACTCGAGACTTCCTCTATAGTCACCAGGGAGCAAGTAATTAACCTATTTTAGATACAGATTTGACGATAGGAATTGTTGCCCTCTGGACTTGACATCATCTCTTCCTTCTTTTGGGGAAGGCTTAGACAGACAGCTCAGACCAGCCTGCTAAAGGGTGGGAGCTGGGAGAAAAGAAACCTGGATAATTCATTTTAGTCACGAGTTTCTGCAAAGCACTCTGAAACCTCAGGGAAGTTTTGAACAAATCATTAGCCTTCAGGATTGTTTCCTAAACTTAAGGAGAAACTAAGCATAAAAAAGAAAAATGTGGGCTGAACCATGGCTCACTTAATTCCTGGGGTCTTAATGCTTCTTTTGTGACATTTAATAACCTGTCCTATTAGATATTTTTTAAGGATAGTGGTAAAAGTAACAAAGGAAAAATGCAAAAGTAAAATGCAAAAATACTCTAATATTGCAGCATCCTTGGAGATGCCATGTAGGAGATCTCAAGAAATCCAAGGTTTCTAGCTTGGCAGCCACTATTAAAATGAGACCATGAGACCAGCAGTTCAGTGCATAGCAGTTTTCAGACACAGCAACTACAACACAAACTACTACACTAGGTAAAAATAGGACCAGCTTCAAAGATACTTTTTGCACACAGCATTGGCTGCAGGGGTAGCAGACTTAGTCTGTCAGTAATATCAAACAACATTTCTCTGTGACTGACTCTACAGATGAAAAATGTTTAGTGCCTGTACACTGCATTGCTGGCTACAACCACTAGACTGTTAGAAAAAACTCCTGAAAAGGAAACCAATAGCTGCAAAGAAAGCATGAGAGAGGAAAACAGAAGTGAGCCTAATCAAAAACCAGGTTTTTATCTTCCTGACCCCTTCACTTGCTTCCTTAGACCGTCCTGTCATGGTCTTCATATAATCCACTGTAAGGAAATATCTTCTTAGTTTTCATCTGATTGTCTTTGAAAACTAAAAAACTGGTTTTTTGCCACTGACGTGTTACAACCCTGGATATGCATCAGCATTTTACAAGTTTCCTATGCAGGTATTCAAGTTTTAGCTACTGCAGTTTAAGAAGAAAACTTGGCCAAAATTCTAACAGCTTGCCTTACCAAGGAGTTTCAAATAGCTGGAAGTTATCTGGTTTTAATATATCAGATAGACCCATCTCCACATTATATTTTTAGTCCAAGATGGATTAAGGTTCTAACTAGCCTTAGGCAGGGAAAAATACCATGGGGGGTGGTATAGAGGCCATGGGAATGTCCTGTAGTCTTAAGCTGCCTGTTGCCTACCCCACAACTTTATTTACACAGAGAACACTGCTACAGGAATTGCTGAAAAATATCCAGAGCCAGTTAAAAAGAATGGAGAGCAAAGTCCTCTTCTCAGAAGCATTGTGCCATCTGATTTTTACCATACATGTAAATACTACGCTGTTACAAAACCTCGCCAGCACATCACAGGTTTTACTCAGTCTCTTCTTCCTTCAGTATTTCTGCCTTAATTTTAACAGGTACTACAGATTCTGAGAATATATATATATCTGTAGGCCATTTACACCTTGCATTTCGCCCAACAAGCAATGTCCCATTTTTCAGCCAAGTCTCATGTTCTCAGAATTGCCATGACAGTGGCACCTGTGTCCTGTAAGTTATTTCCTCCATAGTGTCAATACGGAATTATGCATTTCTTTGAAAAGAAATGGGGAGACTTGCATCATGTTTACAGGAAAACTGCTAATTCTGCTAATGCTGAAGCAAGAAAACCACATGTGTCTCAAGTCTGGCAGCAGAAACACACATTGGTTTTCTTCCCTGTCCAGAAGTTGTACCAGCATTCTTGGACACAGATTTGGGTCTAGCTTTGCACAATTCATATTCTGAATTCAGAATACGTAGTTCATATATGAACTATGGCTCGTAAATACAGAGTACATAAATACAGTTCATAAACACAGAGCTCGTAGCTCATATTTCCCACACCAAAATACTACCTTCTGCAAAGCTCAGCTGTACATAACAATCCGTGTTATTCCCACTTTCATTGGTGCTATCATTTATTCAGGACTCAGTGAACATAAAATAGGACTGGAATGCATAAGGGAGGAAAAAATGGAGCGTTAGAAGCTCTCATTAAACATTTACATTATCAGACATAGACTGACCAGCACTAGGGACTGTTATGAGAGGCATTTTTTAACAAAGGTAAACAGCTCTCGCTCTCTGTTGCTTACTGCCTGTCCTAAGACAGGCTCTCCAGTTCCCACAGGCACAGAAGCTTGAACGTACCTGGCACATCTGCCTGTCCCATGCAGGGAAGATGAATACACTTGGAGCTTACCAAGCTCTTTGGACAAATGTGGTGACTCAGTCCCTGAAGTCTTTCGTGGTCTGGCTACCCAGCTACAAACAGTACAGCATTGGTACGTCCAGAACATACACAGATCATCTTTGCACAGTATAAACAAAGATCTCACAGCACATAAACCTTTTCAGAATATAAGCAAGTCAATATATCCTCTCCTTCCATCAACCTTTCCTCTCCTCTTGCTTTTAACAGAAAAATATCTGAATTGTAATCTGAGATGATATGTTGTTACAAATTAAGGTTATAAGAGAATTCAGCCAAAGAAAATCTCAAAGACTCTTTCCTGTACTAACAATGGAGAAAAAAAGGGTAGCAAAATCCTTATGTGATCCTTTTCTCATCTTCTCACCTCCCATTTACTGAAAACATGCTTTTTATCTGTCTAGAAAATCAGGATGGAGAGAGGACACCAAGCCCCATGATGCAGGAGGACTCTCTGTAAACTGTGGAGAGTTTTATGCTCTGTAACACAGACTACAAGTCAGTAAAAAGTATCCAAAATTCTGAAGAACAGTCAGGGAGTTTGGGCACTCACTTTTGGTTCAGTTCAGAGATGCTTCTCCTCCATGTCCTTTCTCTGTCAGGGACAGAGAGCCTCAGTACACAGCCTCAGCTCACTTCAGTTACCAAAAAAAGAACTGCTGAGATGTACTGACTTTTGAATGCCATATGAGCTTTGGACTCTGAGGGGACAGACAGTGGGACATCTCAAGTTGATAAAATACTAGAGATGAGATAGTCTCCTGGAGAGTGGCAGCCTCTCAGCCTCTTTGGAAAGGTGAGGACAACCACAGGCAGCATCTGCTGAGCGGATGGTCTTCCCCTGTCACTGTCTGCAGAGAGCTGCTCACTGAAGCACATCCTAAAGCAAGAAACTAATAATTAGAAAACCCCCAAACCTCCTGTGTATTTTCATAGCTAAGTGACAATCAGGACTTGACTGCTTGACTTCAGCAGTCCTCATGTCACCTAGCACACCATTTAACAACACTTCCCAAGGCTTTCAAGAAGGATGGGTCCTCATACAAACCTTCTTGTCACAGAATCATTTGTGGTCATGTGGCTACTAAACTACCGCAAGAAAAGTAATTGGAACTGTGTGAGTGACTGCTGGTCTTCAATGTCACAAGCCTCCTGAAGAACATCTCATGGCAAGGATTCCGTAGGTCAGTTATGAAATGGATATAAATTGCCCTTCTCTCTTTTGTTTTCAATTGTTGTCCTCCCTTTCAGCAGCATTCCCCTCTTCCTGCACTCAGGAAGCTTGCAGAGGACCCATAGATATATTCTCTGTATTACTTAGCGTTGTGCAAACCATATACACTGTTGCTCATCTTCTCAGTAAAACATGCAGGCTTCATATACTCCATCTGTTCTCATATGGAGATCTTCCCATTCTACAAATTATTTTACTACCTGTTTTGAGGCCATTCTAGGTTTCATGGATTTTTTTCTGATGGGTAGCCAGAACTGAGGGCTGCATCCTGGGAGAAGACGAGATGTTTTTTCCAGAGGCAGCTGTATTTGCTATTCTTTGGTCTCCCAGGAGCAACAGTGGTATCTTTTCTGTTAGTTCATATTCCAAAACTCCTTCAGAACACAATTTTCTCTCTGGTTCCCAGCTCCTGGCTTCTTGGCCCCAGCAGGAGTTTTCCATACCAGGTATGGGAGAAGCCTGGGAGCAGCTAAGGTGGAGCCGCAAGGGCAAGGGACTTCAGAGCTGGAAGCAGCAGTGCCACATCACCTCCTCACTGTGCTGCAGCTCCTCTAGTGATGCCACAGCCCTGGGACATTGGCCAAAACAGCACTTACCTTGCAGAGACTGGCAAACCCCACACATTTCCTGACCTAATGGAGAATATCAGCAGCTCTGTCTGCCAAAATGCAACGTGCATATTTGTGGCTGGTGAAACAAACTTGCATCCACTACAGAAATCAAATCTCTGCAGCCCAAACACTGCAAACCAGCATGGGGCTCTTCCTATCTAAAGGGGAGGGTTTTGAATGATTATATATTGCAGAAATACACTGGTGGTCTCCCCAGTAACTGTTTCGAGGATGGGGGAATGAAACCACTTCCAGAGTTTGGCGTCAAATGGCACTGTGCGGAGGGTGGAAGCACCAGGATCACCAGTAGTTTTGGCCATCCCTCTTAAAAGCAGAAGTGATAATTTAGATAGTCCTGTATTTCTATGTAACTTGGTTTTAATAGCTGAAGCCCTTCAGAATGTAACTAATGCTTATAAATCCAAACATGAAAGCAAATTATGCAGTTCCTTAGAAAGACCATTAACTTGACTTTTTTGCCTCTGTGCATTGTAACCAATTATGTTCCCAAGATTTGCAGCTATTATATTCACATAGAAATTCAGAAGTTGCCAATACATTCATTGTAATTTAATAAAGAGAGAATGAAAGATGGACAAATTAATTCAGATAGAAAAAGAAATAATTCAGTTCTTTGCTGAAGTATTTAAAATAACACAATTAGAAGTAAGGATGTCTGAATCAATCTCTTCAAGTAGTTTTCACCCCATTCAGTCTGACTTGGTATATCCACTTTATTCCATGGAAAAATCCTTGTGACTTCAAAGTGCAGATGGATTGCATTTTGTGATCTGGCAACATATGACAATAGTCCCATTTCTGGCCAGATCCTCTGGGTTTTTTATGCTAGCTTTGCAATGAGTTGATCTATGCCTGCTTCCAGTTTAGGATCACACTTCATGTTTTCACTACCTTCAAATATAAGTAATATGCTCTAAGTTGTGGGGTTTAGGTATATAATTGACTGGTCAGAGCTTATTGGAGAGGGTTGTGTTTACTTTCCAGGGTGCCACTTTTGCTTTTCCCCATAGTATATGTATTGGATTTGTGTGGCCTACAGGGGGTGGCTTCTTTGAGAAGCTGTTAGAAGCTTCCCTGATGTCTGATTGAGTCAATTCCAGCTGGCTCCAGGATAGACCCACCACTGGCCAAGCACATCAGCAATGATGGTATCACCTCTATGATAACATTTAAGAAGGGGCTGTGACCCAGTGTAAATTCCATGCTAGCTCAGGCTCCTGGCAGGACCTGTGGACCCACACAGAGAGAATAGCCCATGCTGGAACAGATTTGCTGGTGGGACTTGTGACCTCACAGGGGACCCATGCTGGAGCTGTTCTCCTGAAGGACTACACCCTATGAAGGGACCCAGGCTGGAGCTGATCATGAAGAATTACAGCCTGTGGGGAGGATTCATGCTGGAGAATTTTGTGGAGAGCTGTAACCTGCAAAAGAGACCCCATGCTGAAGCAGGGGAAGAGTGTGAGCTCTCCTCCCCATGAGCAGGAAGAAGCAGCAGAAACAACATGATGAACTGACTGCAACTCCCATTCCTTGTCCGCCTGTGTTGCTGGAGGGGAGGAGATCAAGCACTTGGGAGTAAAGTTAAGCCAGGGAAGAGTTGAGGGGTGGGGGTATTGGTGTTTTAAGATTTAGGGTTTACTTACTTATTATTATACTCTGATTTAATTGCTAATAAATTAATTTCTCCAAGTCGAGTCTGTTTGGCCTGTGGTGGTAATTGGTGGTAATTCCCTGCCCTTATCTTGACCCATAAGCCTTTCATTATATTTTGTCTCCTCTGTCCAGTTGAGGAGGGAAGTCATAGAGCGGCTTCAGTGGGCACCTGGCACATCCAGACAGGGTCAACCCACCACAGTATAGTCTACCAGTTCAGTATTGTTGTTTCCAGTTGTTTTCACTATGGTGAACATGGGGAGGTCTTGGGTGATTTCAGATTTTCTGGTTTTGGTAACATTGAACAGAAGCTCCTCCAGAAGCTGCAGGACATGAATGTTCAGGGATTGGTTTTGACAGTTTCAACAGATTTTTGGGTAAGTTTGTGCCATGAACCTGAGTCAGTTTCCTTACGTATTCCTCTCTAGGTTTCTTTCTGGATTTCATTTTGCCAAGTCACTCTCAATGGTCACTTGAATGCAAATCATGAAAAAGGTATTTTATGGCTATAGAAGAATCATGACTATTCCAAAAAATCCATCTGTCTCACAGTACTGGAGATCCAAAGGTCACCTGGACTAGTGGTAGCACCAAATGGGACCACTATCATGATACACTAAATCTTTACAGTGCAATAAAAAGCCAAGCTCTTTTCCCTACAAAAACCAGGCCAGAGAGTGGGAGGTGGGGGCTTGGGGAGAGAAAGAGAGTGGGAGAGAGATTAAACAGCCTCTGGTATTCAGTGCCTGTGGATGACAGTTTCAAAAATATATCTAGGGATATACTTGGCAGGCACTCGCCTGTGATTTCCTTCTAGATACATATAAACAGCAAAAGCACACAAACAGCCTCTTATTAAAAGAGATATAATTATCTTAATTTTCATACACTTACAAAGACAGTTTACAAGCTGGCTAAGGCATGGCTTCCATCACTGCCCCCTCCCTTCACCCCAAGGTAATCTGCCCTTTCCAGCATCTGGTACTCACCCAGCAGAAAGACAAGACTTGAGCCTGGGCCCTTTGGCATGACAGATTTAAATGGTTTGTGTTCCTCTGGTCCTTTCACAGTGCCTGCCATCCCAAGGTTGCAGAGAGGGTCCTGGAGTCCTGAGGGGCTTTGGAGATGAGTTCCCAATGCTTTTAAAAGAAGTGTGAGTGCCCCTGTACTGATGACCCTGTGAAAATCCTACAGGCACAGGCCTCTCCAAAGAAATATAAACCAAGTGACAATTTCTTCCAGTGTGCAGAGACTGTTTGTCTCTCAGTTTGAAATCTAATTCCCCTGGAGAAAAATACTAGGTTATAAAGAAGAGCACAGATAGATGAAGAGAAGATTGGGAAGTAGGAAAAGAAAATTACAAGAGAGAAGGATGGAAAGAACAGAAACAGGGAGACAGGGTGGAGAAAGGGGAGGTATCAAAAGAGGGAGAGTAGGAACAAAAGCTGGAAATAGCTCTTTCACTGTCTTTCTGTTGCTTTCTACTTGACTCCTATACCTTTTCCTACTTATTTTTGTTGTTTTTTGTTTGACTGAAAAAATCAGTAAAGCATTTATAGGCATTTGAGGGAGAAGAAATGTAGAGGTCTGAGGCAGAATAGGTGCAACCGACTTCTGCTGGCTTTATGGTCTTGTGATGGCTGTGCAGGAGCTGTGCACGGCCACCCCCTCCTCCTGATCTGTGCTGGACATCCAGGTCAGGATGCTGAGGGGGGAAAAAAGAGGGGTAAGAGCAAAGGAAGAGGAGGAGGAGTATCAGAGGAAGGGGAGAGCAAGGTGCACAGGGCTTTAGAAGGAGATCCTGACATGGGGGAAAGTAGTCAAACAGAAGAAAAGCATACAGGAAAAGACTTGTTGGCCTGGCCATGCTGCAGTGGCTCCAGGATGGCTAAGGAAGCTCTTCAGCAATGCATGGCAGACCTTCACCTCTGGCTGAGCTGCTGCTGCTAGTTTCAGCCAGCAACTTTATCTGGGCATAAAGAACAAAGGCAGGAGAGAAGGGGAAGGAAGGAAGCAGGGAGCTGCCTCCTGCCACCTTCTAACATCAAAAGGCAGCGGGACTTCAGCATGGGAACCCTTTGAAGTGTGACTGATCCTTGTAAGCTACTAAAGTGGCCAAAACCTTTTCATTTAAAACAAAAAAGGTGAAATCAAACTAATGCCATCATTGGGAATGCAAAGCCATAATCTCTGAGTGGAAGCCAAGTCTTGCTGAATCCATCAGAAGGATACCCACAGCTCTACAGAAGGAAGTGATGTCCTTCATGACTTTTCTTTGGATCCCAAGGATTTGCCTTGAGCCGTGAGCCTTGCCAATCATTTGAAATGTAGGCAGCTCTGGGTGACCTCTAAAGCAGTGCACGTAATACAGGGAGGCTCATAAAACAAGTCAACCTCACTGTCTTTCTTAAACTCTTTGGGGTACATGCGTGTTTCATCAGGGCAGGGATTTCAGGTAGCACTTAAGTGTGCATTACCAGTGTGGATATCGATTTAACTTTTTTAATTGACCTGACATAGCACACTGCCACTCAAACAAATACCATATAGTTGGAAACAGGCTGAACTCAGTAATAAACTTAACAAAATACAGATGACTGTCATACAGTGAACCCTCAGATATTTGTTCAAAAAGTATCATTGAAATGAAAATGTGAGATGGTTACTCAGAAAGTGGACTAATAAGTAATTTGTTCCCTGAATTAACTAACCTCCTAGATACAGGAACAAATGGTAATTATAGGTATCATGAAACAGAGTCACACAGTGTAACTGCACTGTAATTATATTTGCTGTATGAAAGTGTGACCCTGGTGTTACTATGAGAAACAAGATGAAAACAAGAAGGAAAAATCCCAGCTCAGGATCCAAGTGGGTGGAACAAAGCCACAGCAATACCTATTCAGCTCCTTTCACTGCCTCACCATCTGCCTGCCAGAGGTACGTTCCACACATCTCTAGAGTGACAGTGTTGGTGTGTGTATCAGTACCGGGATAACATGCACATTGCACTGGTTTATTATCATCCCTGGAATCGCTACTCTGTGCCATTACCAGTGGCAGACAAACTCCACAACAGGAGTAACAGTTAGCTGCACAAATTCTATAACTTCTCTCCAGTATATTTGGTTCTAGCAGGCTTAATGTGAAATGCAGATATGCTGGGCTGTTGCCAATACACTCTGCCCCTTCTGGTCCTTTCTGCCTAAAGCTAAAGAACTGGAAGGAAAAGTGGAGATTGTTTTTGTTGAGTTTATGGTTGTTGGGTTTTTATATATTGCTTTTGCACTGACAAAGCTTGCTGACTAGCTCTGTGACCTTTCCAGTGCTCAGTTGGCTCAGGAGAGGCATGGGAAACACTCTAGTACACACTAAGAAAAAAAGAAAATTAGCTGGGAAAGTATTTTCCAAAGAGCCGAGACAGGATGGGAGAAGTAAATGAAGGGAACCTTGTCAGAAGAGCAAGAAGTACCTCACAATAGGACTTCCAGATGTCCCCTCTGAAAAGCACACATTTCCAGTCACAGCTATGGCATGCTTTGTCTTTATTCCCAAACCCTGAAGAAGGAACATCTGGTTGAACTTGTGAAACTCTATCATCTAGTGCTGCCAGTGTGCCCCAGGCTGCAGCTCCAATTCTGCAACCCAACCTATCCCATCCCAGAGCAAGGCCACCATTCCAGCAGGGCCCAGTTATCACCATCCTTAGGACAATCTCCCCATCTGTATTCCCTTGCCCGTAGAAGTCCACATGTTTTATCCCCCGTTCTCCATTTTTTTAACAGCTCTAAAAGGAAGTTTTCTTATTTGCTAAATACAATATCAACTAGTTGCTTGCTCTTGGGCTTGAGAACTTGGAAGGAGGACATTACTGTTCAGCCCACAGGGGAGGTGGAATCACAGACCAGTCATGAGGATGATGGTTAGGTTTTGCTCTATTGGTCACCATAGTTAAATTTGATGAGAAGCAAATTTCCAGTTTTTAAAAAAAATTTAAATGGTCATCTCCCTCAAGCAGCCACAAGGGATATTCTTAGACATTTTTCAGCCTTGCCCCAATGTTTTTTTTTGAACTGAGTAAAATCATCAGGCTAATATTTTGAGACCCTTTTTAAGACCTCTCTCATAATAAATACAATAGGTAGATTAATACAGTACAAAGTAACTTATATGCCAAAAACCTCAACATACGCAAAGGACAGTTTTTGTCCTTCTCTTGTTTCAAAGCAGAGTGTTTCTTCCTTGTGAGGCTGGTTCAAAGCTGTGTGCAAGCCTCTTCCAGGCCAAATAACTCCCTTTTGTAGAAGAACAGTTTTCTTCTGCATCCATTTATCAACCTTCATCAGAGAGATGTCTGGAATTTTTTGCCACTAACTAAATTGATCAATTTGCTACTGAATAATTACAAAAATAGCTTCCTTCAACTTAACAGCAGCAGAATGGACTGCAATGAATTGCAAAAATAGATCTGTTGCCTTTTGAACGTGCTTCCGCAAGAAAGGTGCAGCTGAATTTGATAAAATACAGCCACTTTCTCCCCTGACTTGCACAGTCAGGAAAAACTGTTTTTCAAATCAGGTGAATTTGAAAGGAAATCTTTGATGTAACACACAGAATGATGTCCTGCAAAGCTGAGGGAGCATAAACAAACAAATGCTTCTTCTTCATTTTACTGTAGCTATATTTAGTTAATATTGAATGGATGATTTGAAAATTTAATGTAAGGATTGATAGTGGAGATTGTATTTTTATTCTTGATCTGCAGAGATACATCATTATTAATTAAAGCAGATATTGTACCTACTGAAGCCAAGTAGATAGCACATTTCTTTATCCTTAAGGTTTATCAATCAAATTTCTGGAATATGCAGAGTAATAACACTGCTTCTGAAAAACAAACAAACATACATTTAGCTACTGATTGATGGACTTTGAAAGATACAATAATTATTGTATCGACCCCAGAAGTTTGGTTTTCATTGTATGCTGTTTCTGGGCATTGGTTTTGGCTTATTCCATGGAAAAGACTTAAACTCCAGAAATCTTTCAGGTGAAAGATTTCACTCAAAAGCTATCACGAAGGGATTTATGTTCAGTTTTCAGTCTTTCTTTAGCCTCCAGGCGTTTCCCAATCTTTGCTTCCACTTGCTCTGATAATCTTCAGCCATTATTTCCCATTCTGATAATTAGAGGCTTCTCTTTTGGTGTTTGATAGCAAGGGAGCACAGCACTGAGCATCACCTGTGATGTCGTTCCAGCAACAACCTTATTTTTCACACATGAATTACGCTCTACCAACCCCAGCCACTTTCAGATGAGGATAATAAATGCCAGCATCGAAGGCTCTTATGATAATTATGTGCAGTCCATTAGAAAAAAAAAAAAAAAGATATTTTTTCAAATGCAGTTCATTACTAGCAGTATGCCAGAGGGTCATTGTCCTAGTTTTCCAAGTTTCCAACTTGGAAGAGCTTCTCCATTTGGGCACAGTGACCTCTGACAGTTCATAACTACAGAAAAAGCAACATGGAAGAACTGCAGATCTTTTACATATATATATGTATGTGTATGTGTGTGTGTGTGCATGGTGCACCAAGCACAGTAATGACAATGTGAAAATCTTCACTCACAGAGAGCTCACCTTTAAGGACTGAAATGGAAACTGTGTGCACGTTTGTACAGAAGAGGGTTGCTGATCCCTGTTAGTATCAGCCTATTATGGCACTGCTGCCAGTGTGGGCAGTGAAACCTGCTGGCTCGTTTTCCACCATCTCCGGCTTCCTTATCCCTGATTGCAAATGTGATGGAGAAATATTTTTTCTTCAATGTGAAGGTGGGCCCCTCTCTTTTTAGGTTCCTGACATCACTGCCTAGTCAGGACCTGACTAACAGAAGCAGTGCCTCTCCAAAAATCTGGTGTGTGAAACAGCTCAGCTGGGCAACAGCTCAGCTGGGCAACAAGAGGTCAGAGGTCTCAAAGACTGACCTTAGATGAAGGTCAACTTGGGCATCTGTCCGAGGCATCATACGTGCACGAGGAAGAGATCGTTTAGGCTCACAACAGCCACAGGGAGTGGGTCCAGTGACAGGACCACTTCCCAGGGCACTAAGACCAAACAAACTTGCCTTGACCTCTCCAGCTGCTCATCTTTGCACCTCTGCCAGGTAAATCAGCTGGATACACTGTTCCTCTACAACAGCAAAGATGAACCTTGTCCAAATCACAGTGAGACCTTGAGCCAGCCCCGATCATGGTCATCTCACAGGAACTAACATTTTATCTGCTTTAGCCCCCTTTCATAAAAAAAAGAAATGACTAAAACTTACATTTTGGACTTCAGCCAACTGGGGGGGTCTTCCAAATGCATCATAAAAATGAGTTTCACCTACACATTTTTTGCCATCCCCCAAAGACTGTTGGTTGCTCTTCCTGCCATGCTCTGTTCCCAGTATAGCACTATATTCCGCAGTTATCTCCCGTAGGAATCCAGACTTTCACACTCTATCTTTATATTAGCCCTTTAAGTCTTTTGGAGCCAGAAACGCTCCCAGTTCAATAACAGAATTACACTGAAAGACACAGGAACAAAGGAAAGCAACTAAGTTTCTGTGAAGCAGAATCAATTTGCAGCAGATTTATGTGTTTCAACTACATGTAGTGCTTACCTTCTATCCAGACCCAGAGTCATAGAGGGTCATGATGGGAATTCCTGTTCATTTCCATCAGTCAGTTCTCCGAGGTCCAGGGGAGGAATGTTATGCACAGTGCATCTTGGAGTACTTTATCACACGCATTTCTAAATTAAACAGTCTTCAGCTATTGAACAAGAACTCTGACAGACAGAAGAGCACTGAGGGGAATTTTAGGCATCACTTTGCTCAGACAATTAATACAATATAATGCTGGCTCCCCATTGCCTCCCATTCTGCACAGTTATGCAGGCTAAATCTACAGAGACATTTTTCCTTCATTCAAAATGCAAATCCTCAGAGCCCACATTTCAGCTGTTGCTTAACTTTGGAGCTGGCTGAATCCCCGTGACACCTAAGATCCCATCAGTAAAGCTCTCTGGTTGCTTAAATTTCTGCCTCTGGGCCTGCCCAAATATATTCAAGTCCTGACAGCACCAAATAACTCAATATCTCAGTTCTACAGGGATTCACAGATAAGGCATTCCTCTTCTAGCAACTGTATGTGCAAGCTGGGATCCCATAGGAATTTCAGCAACCCAGAGCTAGCTTCAGAAAGGGGACGGTGGGGTGGAATAACCTGCCACTGCTATAACAAAGAAGAAGAGGGGAGAAAGAGGAGTAGTGTATTTCCAAAGAGCTAGTTGTAGTGTGTTTCTGTCACTTCTGGACATACCAGCAAATCCCTAGTCTAAATCTTTCAGAAGGGGGATTTCACTTACACAGTGGATATTATGGAGAACAGCTGGGCCAGCCACTGAGGTAATCCATGCCTTGGATGAGCAGCATAAATGAAGGGAGGAGCCCACATCATTCAAGATTAAACATGTGTCTCCTGCTCTTCTCCTGGCATTTGCTGCTGACCATCTCAGAGATTCTCTGACTCTGCATGGCAGCTTTTGTAGCTCTAATTAGGCACCTAGTTATCCACTTAGCTGTTCATTTCATTGGGCATCAGGGCACCTATGAACTAAGCACTGAAACACTAAAATCAAGTTCTCTGTAAGACTTGGTCTATACTTTGCAAGTGAGCTTTGCCTGGGAATCCCATTTTCCCCCTCGGATGATAAAAAACCTGCAAAGCAGCAAATTAGCCGCCTGGATTTAATCATGCATATGCATTAGTAATGGGAGTAATTGCACTAACTCAATCACATTGCATAGTGTACTTACTTGAAACCAAGCTGAAGAAATACCACTGGCAGCTGCAGGAAGACAAACCAGATAAGAGGACACAAGGTGCAATGAGGCTACAAGATTGTCATCTCACCTGCTATGGTAATTAATGGCCACAACTCTCTCCACACAGATCACAGTTCTCTCCATCACTCCCTTCGGATGAAGGGTTACTATCAGAGTGTCATCCCTCTCTGCAAGACATCCTCTTGTATGAAAGCAGAAGAGCTGCAAGAGGAAGTTAATCTCCTTACCGTATATTCACTGAGAGCCTCAAATTACTGGACTGCTTCCCTGGAGCTGCCTATAGAAGAGAGTCATGCACTGAGTATTCATGGTCTTGAGCTGAAACAACCCAGGGTGCACGTTTGCGCTGCTAGTCCTGTGCTACTGGGCAAAAGGAAAAAACAAGTATGCAGGGAAGAATTCTTCCTCATAGACCAGGAAGTCCCAGGACACAACCCTCATCCTGAACTAAGACCAGCAACATGTTAGTCAGAGCAACACAGAGCCCCAGCAGTCTGTTCAATCAACAAATAATTTAAGTTGAGCTGAATGTGCAAGGCAAACCAGACGTGTTTCCCATGGGCACTCTGTAATGTTATGAAGTACTGGAGATGGTTTGTCTGTGTGACTAGCACATGCATAGAAGGGGAAACTCAATTTAGTCTGAATTTGTGGAGAAACATGGTTTTTTTCCTTGCTGGTGCGAATGCTTGCTAAGGCAAAGCAGACTCTGTCAAATGAACTTTTGCTCATTTTGCCATCAAATCTTGCTGGTCCTCTGTGGTCTCTCCCAGAACATTTGGCACTGCTGCCCTGTTTCAAAATAGTTACCTCTCATGTCCCCCTCTTTTCTGAAGGCCTGCAGGTGTTTTCAGTGTCTTTGGTGCTAGGCCAGGTTTTAATTCCTTGATCCCAGCAATGTGTCCTCCAAGCTCACGCTCTTCCTGTCTATGATTTTATAATCAGTAACTCAGAAAAGAGAAAATAATGAAAATTTGACACAGTTTTCCTGTCATTAACCTTCATCAAATACAGTCAAGTTGAAAGACCCATAACAAATTACTGAGAGAACATGTTTTCAGATGACACAGAAATACCACACAGAGAGGGATGTGTAATGGCACTTGGGAATGAAAAAAGTAGACCCTACACTCCTGAAATGACAATGCTACTGTCAACTTGAGGGTTTACTTAAAATTATAAGAGAAATAACAAAATTTTAGACATTTAATTTCATGCAGTATTGACAAAACCAAAAAGAAATTCTTGGTCAGGTCGCAAACCTCTGTGCCAACATGATCAAAGTTAGCTGTTTGCGGGCAAAAGGGAAGTGAGGCTTTGGAGCACATACATGTAACTGTGTGCGGTGGTCTGGAAGAAACACCAAACCTTTTGGTAAAAGCAGCATGTCTGTCACAAAGCATAGGTAGGTCTCACGAGGTGAGGAGCTAATGGTTAGGATTGACTGACCTATGGAGCTAAAAGCATGTTCTGGGAAGTCATAACAATTTTAAGGACAGCAGGCAGACCACATACTTCAGCTGCAGGGTGTGTTGTGTATGGGTGACAGGGTAATGAAATGATTTGACAGAAGCTGTTTAGTGCAAAAAGGTTTTACTATCCGATTTTCCATTGTCTTTCATCATCTCCATCATCTTTCATGTTACACTGACGTTTGTCCTCACATAGAGAGTTCAAAATGTATGCATAACACTACCTCCATCTTCAGTGAGTGGAAAACTCTGCATAGGGATGTACGTGCTCAAAACCTATTTTCCATAAATGTAAGCAAATACAAAGAAATAAGAGTCATTTGTGTATGGAGTTAGAGTGAGTGACACCAACCCAAGAACAAAAAAGATCAAAATGCCACTCTGCATACACACATGCTAACTGGGAAAAATGTGTCATGTTTATACTCAGCAAACCTTCTAGAGCTGTGTGTTTCAAATAAAATGGTATGCTACTGGATAAAACATGTTCCTGTCGCTTTTTCCTTCTATCTGTCCTGTGAAGCAATAAGATGATGTATCTGCATCATCACCTTGAATACCTTTGGTCAAGACACTGGAACTGGCAGGGTTGGGTTTTTTTGTAAGAGCACAAAATACGTTCTACAGTTATCTAAAATGCATCCCTACAGTCCTAAGTGTGCAATGAGATAACATCATTCAGCAAACTGACTGATCATGCAGTCTGGCATTTCTCTTTGGGCTTTAAAACAGAGACAAAAAAAATGCATACACAACCCAAGATCTAAATAATGGAAGGGACTTCCAGCACAGTTAATTAAAGTATTAAGGTCATTATCTACCGGTGTTCACCCATCACAATAATAATGTCCTCTTTCAAGGTCCCAAATTATACGGAACAAAAATGCATTCTTTCCTCCTCCTTCCCTTCTCCCCGCTTCTACCCCTTGCTGCAAAGAATTGTTTTTCTCAAAAGAAAAACAACATCTATTTCCTCATCTGCTTTTAAATATTTATTGGAGAACTTACTGTTCTTAGTATTCTTTAGAGTTCCAGCTTCCCCCATCATTTTGCCAGAGTGCATTAATCCTGTGTGGTTAAGACTAGGAAAATGTTGTGTTGTGGGTTTTTTTCACCCTTGCTCAAACCAGTGTGATATAAACAGCGTCTGTGGCCAGTGAAGTCTGTGGTTCTTCACCAACACAAGAAGCAAACATGGCCAGGAGGAGTTACTGGCCTGCAGAAAGCTCTATCTGAAATGGTGATAAACTGCTGCCACTTCCCTTGAAGAAAGCAAATACAGATATATGCATATGTATACATGTGTGTATATTTATACACAGATATATATATGTATGTATGCACACACAGAGTAAAAGAAAAGGACAGAGACAGGCAAATTTGTAAAGTGATGGCTCTCCCATCAGAGAATTATTTGAATAGCAAAACCACTATGGGAGAGCTCTGTAAAGCAGAAGGCAGTGCTGGCTGGGGGAACAAAGCTGGTGAGGTCTGTTCTGAAGCAAGCTCACTGCAGACCTAAGAAGCCACCATCTAAGACTGAGGCAACATATCAGATGAAATAACAGGGCAGAGACGGGCAGAGTAGGCATGTGCTGCCCTCAGACTGGTTCCTTACATCTCCCTGATGAACTTGTTCCTGACATCTAAGAGCTGCCACTGTTATTGCCAGTGCTGGGAAGAGGGCAGAACCTGCTCCCAGTTCAGGGAACACCTATGTGCTCTCCTAAGAGGTGACCTAAAGATAATTTATTCTTCATCGCACTTGTATTAAGCATTAGTCCCCTAATTGAAATGATTCACTGTCCTTTCGTTTCTGTGTTATCCCAGCTGCTGGTGAAGGAGGTATTTTAATGCTCCTTTATATGTCTGACAAGAGACAGCTTATCTGCTCTAGACTATCCCAAGGGTCCTATCCAGCTTTCAGTTCTGCTGCCACTGCTGCCACATCAAACGCCCTCACTTTTAGGGCCAGATTTCCTTTGTGGGGTGGAAAAGATGATGAAGGGCAAAGGGAACATTTCCCCGCTCAGTCACATGCTGGCAGCCAGGCACTGAGTTGCTGCATGGTCAGCCCCCGTGACGTTGACATCTCTCCATGAGGAACTGTCCAAAAGGACTGTGGTGGCCCAGCTGTCCTGCAGTGAAAGGGTGACCCCGTGGTGATGCTGCAAACCTGCCACTCACATCCTCTGCCCTTGGGCCAAGTTGTTTTCTTTGCAAGAGACAGTGCAACTGGAGTTGTAGCCAAATACTGAGGGTGGGTAGCAAATACTAAATCACCCTAATTAAACAACGTCAGACCTTGGAAATTACATTCCTGATGCTAACATGACATCTCTGGATGGAGAGTTTCAGGTCTCTCCCTAGGTGAAACCAAAATTCAAGACGTGGATCTTGACCTCCAGACCTCCTTGCGTGGATAGCCTACATCATTACTATAGTGACAAATCCCAATGGCTTCATAGGTTTTATTAGCTAGTTCAAAGCTCCACATTTTGCCTCATATTGCTGAAGTGCTCTTTCAACAATTTACTGAACAACTGAGAGTCTCATTTATAGTTTGACCTCAAAACAAGTCCAGATTTCACAGGTATTTCAAAGAAATTTCAGGCAGGTCAAATGCCTATGAGTGTATATATTGGAAATGGCTGCTCGCAATTCTCAGAACTAATCCCTGGGGCTTTCCACATCTTTTATCCAAATCTCCCAACATGTAAGATCTAAAGAGATGATTCAAACAGGCTTTATCTTGTAAAGTCAAATAAACCTCCCTGATGAGACCCAGTGTGACTGAATAGACTTTATTTTTGCAAACTAGTTAAACCCTAACCTTAGAGGTCAGACTGCAGGGTTTAACTTTAAAGTCCTAACTGTAGACAGTGGATAAATACTGCAGCTGTTGGATGTAGAATCTCTGGTATTCACCCTCCACCACCCTTTCAACACATATCCTTGAAATACAGTTTTCAGAATGGATCCAGAAAGTTTGTAAATAAAAAAGATAGTAAATATACTAAGCTGAAGTACCAACTGAAGTCCAAAGCCTAAATTTAAGATCACAACAAACTCAGCACCTCACTGTTGTGGTTTAACCTGTCAGGTGGCTAAATACCACACAGCTGTTTGTTCACTCCCCTCCCTGCTCAGCCTCCAAGGAAGCTATACCAAAGTCCCACCAGCACCCTTTTGGGACCTAGAAGTACTCTCTCCCAAGGCAGTCTATGCCAAGGATGCATGGGGCCTCTGCACCAGTCACAATGGGGTGCTTTTGCCACTCATTCCCATTTAGACTTACTTCAGCTTCCAATACAGTGAGCTCTTGGGGTAGCCCAGTCACTCCAGAAATACAGATATGTTCTGTCCCTTTATAGCTTGGTGATATTGCTGGGGTACACTGTGCACCAGCGTCCACTAGAGCCTTATACTCCAGTGGGTCTGACATTCCAGGTCATAGGATCCACAAAGTCCAACAGACCTGGTTGTCCCCTTCCAACACCTGGCTGGAGGTAGGGCTCTTCTAATCCTGGTCATAGTATTTGTTACTTCTTGTGAATATGAATCAGAAGTCCCTTTATTAAGATCAGAAATAAGATCAGCCCTTCTGCTCTGTCTGGGGAACTTTGCACAGGAAACTGGAGCCACAATTTTCCTGAAAGAACCCCCTTCTGTTTTTTTCTTGCAACTCACATACTCAAGCCTCTAGAGTCAAGGTAGGTTTTCCATCCCACTTCCTCATGTCCCCTCGGTGGTCACATAGAAAAAAAACACAGGGTGGCCTGTGGTGCATACCCACTATATCCTCTCTCTAGAGCAGAAAACCACCTACTCTAGCTGAGATACTGGTCTGTACAGGTGAGGAGTAGGACATATTGTCTTTGAATTGCTAGAACTCCCAGAACAGTTTTTTGGTCAGTTTCTCCAGAGCTGAGACAGAGGCCTGTGGGCCATTTCATTCACTGTTTGTCCCCCTCTATCTTTCCAGGACGTTACTGCAATGTGTAGGAATATGATAATGGTGCATTCCGTATTAACCATGGGTCATGTACACTTGACTTCATCTGGGTCTTTGGATAACTGCTCATTGTTCACGTTGTCATAAATCACCTTCAGCACAGCTAATTCCCTCAGGTACTGAATACCTCTCTCCATGGTGGTCCACTTGCTTGGGTGACATGTAACATCTTCCTTGAAGGGGTACCTTTTCTTCACACCTAAAAGGAGTTGCTTCCAGAGGGTGAGGGCTTGTACCCCTTTTAAAATTATGTCAGTCCCCCCTTCCCTAGACAGGGATCCCAGCTGTTTGGCTTCCCTACCCTCTTAGTTTCAAGCTACTGGCATCATGATCCCAGCATCAGAGCAGTTAGGTGACAATGTGCTCTCCTGGATGATGGCTGAAATCCTTTTGTGTATCTCAAAGCTCACTCAAAGATAGGGATTGGGTGGTTACCACCTCATTTATGAGTTCTGCCCCTTCCTCCTCCTTGTGATGGCCTTGCTTTGGAGTAGTCTGTGTCATCCACTTCTTAGAAGAGTTTCTTCTGAGTTACTTTTGCTTCCAACATTTTCTCTTGTGTATAGGAGTGACTGATACTGGCACGAGTCGGTTCTCTATTTAGCCACAGTGCCTGTCACGGGAGTTGGAGTAGCCACAATACCTGTTGTGTTGTCATCAGATCCAGAGAACTTCTCTTCCTCTTGAGGGCACTGAATAGTGTTGAACAGGGCTCGTAGGCATGGGCCAGGCCCCAGCATGTTGCAGTGGTTTGTATCTCTCTGGAATTGCCAGGGTGACATCACAATTTTTTTCAAATATTTTTCTAGCTATTCAGGATCTTGCACTAGTTCAGGGGTAAAGTTCCATAACACTGGAGGTGCTCACTGTCCTAGGTACTTGCCCATACTATCTTACACACACTGCCACTCATAACTATCCAGACTCAGGGTAGATATCTGGGTGATACTCTTAAGTAGTTGTTTAACCTTAAGACCTGAAACACATTCAGAATTAGGAGCTGTATCAAGAGGAACAAGCTGATTTGAACATCCCAAGGATATTCAAAATTCTTAAGAGCTATTGTAACTAGCCTGGAGGAGAAGAGAAAGGTAAAGGGGAAAGGGAGAGTGAAGGTGTGGAGGAAAGTGTCCCCCCTTGCCTCCCCCATAGACTGGCTCTCTGAGGAGGAAAGTTAAAGAGTGTAATTATTAATAGTTTCCGAGAGATGGCTCCCGAAGTACGGAGATGATGGCAACGCTGAGTGCAGATAACAGATTAGTCTCACGACCATATCATAAGCCAGTATTACAAAGTAAAACAAAATGATAACCTTAAGCCTGTCCCCAGAGGTGATAAACAGCACAACATGTAACATAGACAGCAAGTGAGAGGGTACATAACACAGCTCTGAGAGCAAATCAACATTGTGACCAGCAACTATTAAACTAATATAATGAATGTTATCTCAACCCTTCGTACCTCACGTTAGGCACCAAAATGGACTATTGTAGTTTAACCCATCAAGCAGCTAAACACCACATAGCCATTTGCTCACTTCTCCCCCTCCAGTGGGATAGGGGAGGGAATAGTAAAAAAAAGTAAAATTCATGGGTTGAGATAAATACAGTTTAATAGGACAGAAAATGTAGGGAAAATAATAATAATATTAGAATACACAAAATGAGTGATGCACAATGCAATTGCTTACCACTCACTGACTGATGCCCAGCTAGTTCCTGAACAGTGGTTCCTGGACAGCTTTCCCCCTTGTTTATATACTGTGCATGATGTCGTATGGAATATTCCTTTCGCCATCTTGTGTCACCTGTCCTGGCTGTGTCTCCTTCCAACTTCTTGTTCCCTCCAGCCTACTCACTGGCAAGGCAGTATGAGAAACTGAAGAGTTCTTGACCACTGCTTAGCAACAACTAAAACATCAGTGTGTTATCAATTATATACTCAACCTAAATCTAAAACACAGCACTGTACCAGCTACTGGGAAGATAATTAACTCTATTCCAACTGAAACCGGGACACAGTCATATAAAATAAACTAGGTGAAAAACAAAGAAATAATTATACAGAAGAGACAAGAGTGAAACAGAAAGGTTGGGAAGAGGAATGCCAGTATGAAGTTTAAGATCTCTGTAGAGCTTAGTTTGCATTGTGTCCTGGGACCTATGTTCAGATGGAGCCACATGCACATCTTGCTCTGTCTACAAGGAGCAGCAAAAGTTCTGCTGATATTCTACTGTCAGCAGCTATGTCTATTTTGGGGCTCAATGCAAACAGACTTTGTGAAGGAGCAACGAGGAAGGGAGCAAGAATAAAGGCTATCACCTCCAAAATATACATATATTCAAGTGGGATTTACTGCAGTAACAACACGAGCAACACAAATCCCAACAGAAGTCCTGTCAGTTCTTACAAGTGTCCCTTAGCCTGATTCTCTGCTCCACCTCCTCTTTACCCAGGCAATATTTAGCAATAATCTGGTAGTTGTGGATCACAGAAGATCCTCATAGAGAATTTTCCACACAGGAGAAACAGCCGCTGATAGTGCACAGGTTCACAGCCCTTGTTCCTACAGGAAGCTCCACCGAAGCAATGAAGTTAATGGGATGACACCATGGATGGCCCAGTTTGCATTTAAGCAAATCATGACCATCATTACCAGCACTTCTCAGGAAATTTTGGTGCAAACAGGGTACTTCCTGGTAACAAAAAGATGTGTTGCACCTCTGAGCTGTGGTGAATGGCATCTCTAACTGCCTTCTGGTGCCTATATAAAGAAGTTAACTGAGTGACCATGTTCAGGAAAGAGCTTTAAGATTTTGGTGACACAAATAAGCAGCAACAAGATGAGCTGTGGAATAGGTAATAACTTATGCTGTAGATCATAATAATCTGTCTATTATAGCCACAGTAGAGTGTTTGTTACCAAGAGAACATGAAAAAAACTGTAAGTCACAGATAATTGCTTTTTTTGCTACAGTGATAAGTTCGAATTACAGTAAGAGTAAAGCATAAACTATGATAGACAGTCTAGGCCGTTGTCCCTGCCGTTTTAGGAAGCATCATTCCCATCAATTTTCTTGGCCATACAAAAAAATCTTTCAGGTCACTTATTAATTAAGAGGATGTCTTCTACTTATCTGATAAGTACAGAGAAGGCTGGTAAATTATGAGTGCATATCAGAGTTCAAAACCTTGTATAAAGGAATTTCTCATCCTGAAAAGAAGGATAAAAACAACCTATGTTCTAAACATTTCTGAAGGCTCCCAAGTGATGGCACATCAGCCAGGATCAAGCTGGTACCACAAACCCAGGAGCCCTTGTGATGAAGCTGTTGGCAGCGGCTGGTCCTGCAGAACCAGACGTGCACGTGGAGACATCGCTGTGTGACAGTGTCAAGCTCTCCTGACTGCATTAGGGACAGACAGCAGGATGTTTCTGAGCCAGTCTAATTCAGAGCAAATAATCTTCACTCCCAGAATGGGAATGTGATTGCACGGTACAGTGTTTGTGCCTTAATCCATCCCTCTCCATTCCTGGGGGGGAACATGCGAATGTGAAACAATACCCTGCTTTAGCCAGCAGTAAGTAAAATGCTTTAAAGCTGGTCAGCATGGCTCAGACCTGCCAGGAACTTGCATTAGCCACTGGCTCTGGCAAACGCTGTAGTCTCCCTGTCTCAGGGAGGGAGAACTCTGACAGGGTTTTTTGGAAGTCTTTGTGGTTTCTACAGTTACTGGATGGTGTCACAGATAGGTCTGCATTTATTGTCAGACTTGTGATGCTTTCAGCCCTCTTCGTGAACACAAGGCTTTTTTGTTGGCTTTCCAAAAAGTAGAGCTGCTAAGCAAGGAAATCACTGGGAAGGCTTCCGTAAGTGCTTCTAGTCCTGGGGAAATCTTAGCAGTCTAATAAAAAAATTCACAGGAACTGTCTAGTAAATTTGGGAGAGTGACTCACGTTAATTTGACTGCTATAAGCCATCTCACCAGAATACCCTGGATTTTCTGCCACCTGTCATTAGCTGATACGAGGCTCAGCCCTTCGATCCTTATCTCACTTGCCACACTGCTCCGGAGGTGAGGAGTGGACACAGCAGAGAGAGGGAGGACATTAACAATGCAAAAATCCCAGAGAAAGCAGATTGGGAGCTACGTTTATTAATTTCTCTGCTACAGTAATACATGTGAAGATAAAGCTAACTTACTGTCAGTGAGCAAACACAGTATGCTAAGCCTGCTGGCAACATATCAACCTCCCTAAATAGAAGATACCTGCAAAGAGTTTCTCGATCCATATGGTTGC
>WTSP01013868.1:0-18513 GCA_025331215.1 Actenoides lindsayi
CCCCCCGCCCCCCGGGGGGGGCCGCCCCCCCGCCGCCCGCCCCCCCCCCCCGGCCCTTCGGCCGAGGGGGCGCTGGGGGTAGCGGCGGGCGGTTCCCGGCGGCTGTCATTGTAAACACGGCCCCGGAGCGGCCGCGGCCTGTCAGGCCGGGCCCCGCAGCCCCTCCCGGGCCGGGCCGGGGCGGTGGCGGGGCGGCGGCCGGGGCATGAGCGGCGGGGGCAGCGCGTTGTTTACACAGGGCGTCGGGAGAACATGGCAGCCCGGGCGTGCTGGTCACTGGCTGTCATGCGTGCTCGCTCCGCCCGTGCTGGCGGTGGGGTAGCTTCGGCCGGTCTGCAGCCTCCCGCCCCGGCTTCGGCCTCGCTCCCCGCCTGCCTCCCGAAAGTCGCTGCCCGCCCGTCTTTGATGCACCCTGGCGAGGGAGCTGAAGTCTGGCGTATTTTTAATTGTGCCTTTCCCTGCCCGTACGGTGTCGTGCTGGGTTAGCTCTGGTGGGCATGTTTTATCTGTTGCCTCTTGGGATGTGTTCTCTCGTCTCTTTTTGTTTTTTCTTCCCCCCCCCGAAAATAATACAGTTCTTCGTTCTGCATGTTCCCTTTCTTATGCCTGGTCGCTGTCAGGTTCCTTGTGACTTTTAACCGTTTAACTTCTTCAGCAAAGATGGCTAAACCTTACCGACTGGCAGTTTATACACAACCAGCTTGCGAGGTTCTCTGCCCGCGGAGTTCATCCCTTGTCAGGCTTTGAAGTCGCCCGCCTCCTGTGTGCTGCTAATTACTCACCTTTGTTGCTATTTGGTGATAAAGCTTTTTGGCACTTTCTCCTCAGTGTATATAGGGACCAAACTTGGAGAGCTTCCTAGGTAGTCAAGACAAGCAGCATGAAGTTGAGCCCAGGGATATAGAGTGTAAGCATAAGAGAATTCTCCAGATTATAAAACTGGCTCGTTTCAAAGTAATTCAGATATTTCTGTGCCTTAAAAGTTGCAAAGACAGCCTTTTTGCATGCTGTGACTTCGATATGAGGCACGAATGTGGACACTGGTGTTTGGGAAAGCCCAGAGAACGTAAGAGGTTTGGATCCCCTTATGGCAATGCCTGTTGTTAGGGCACACTGAAAACCCAGTGTCATTGTCTGAGGGCGTGTTGTGAAGCCATCTGTTATGGATGGAGGAGAGATCTGGGTCAGCGACTGTTACCACAAAACTTTGTTTCGAGGATCTTAAAGAATTCAAATGCAAGGCTACAAAACTGTATGTAGTGGGTCTGATCCAAGATCCTCCCTCTCCCCTCGCTCCTTCTTGTGCTAGTGGGCAGGATCAGTTGCTTTAGGAAAGGTTGTGGGAAGAGGGTGGTTGCTCTGTGTGGTACCTTCAGTGAGAGACTCTTTCCATCTCTCAGGTTTCACTAATATCTGGTTCGTGAGGTCCCTAAACTTGAGGCTGTGTGTGCATCTTTGTGTTTAATAGTCGTGTAAGCCGTTCAGGGGCTTTGCCTCTGTAAAGCTAACTTAAATCTTTTAAGTTACTCTTTTGACCTCTAGGATATCCTATGAAAATGAGGTACATAGTTCGTGTGCACTGCTTTATATCAGTGTTTGACTTTGTGGGGGTTTGTGGGGTTTTTTCTAGGGTTTGTTTTTTTTTTTTAAACCGGTATCCTTGCCATTTAATTTCGTTGACTCTGCCCTTTTCTCATGCAAAACGGTGAATAATTGCTCTTTACTCTGGCTTGTGAGGGAGTGGAAATGGTGTTAAGGACCGACAATTGAGAGGCTGGAAGGAGAAGTGCTGGTACAAAGTAGGGGTCCATGTATGAGGCTCCTGTCAGAAGGAAGAGGGGCTTTCAGGGGATCTTTAACTAGAGAGCAGTGGGAAGAGAGCCTGTTAATAGGATGACATATGGGATGGTCCAGAAGAAGCCTTCTGAAGCCATAAAGCTTGATTAGAAGCTTATATTTATATATGTTTTGGGGGCTCATCAGCTTGAGCTGTTGAGGTTTCAGAGCAAACTTTGGATGCTCAGATGATCAAATGAAATATGTACAGAAGGAGTTTCTCTAGTTTCTGACTGGCTTTGGTACCTGATTAATTTGATCCAATGTAGTAATTTCTGTGCATTCAGCAATACAATTGTTACCCTGTTGCATGGAAACTTCTGCAGTATGATGTGGCCAGGACTACGTGCTTTGATGATTCCTCATTTTGATTTCCTTTTCTGTAACTTTTAGTGACTTGTGCAATTTATAAGGTACTATAAGCTGCATGGGTTGTCCGATTTGTTCCCCTGATGTTTTGGATGCACAGATTTCCTTTGTATCCTCTTTTTGAGCTGATTCTTTAGCTATTTACAAGTATAAATATTTTTTTTCTCTGCCAGCTTTTACAGTAACTTAATTTTACAATTTTTAGACATGTTCTGGGTGAAAAAAAGAAAAAGTATTTCACCGTTTCTTCTACAAATAATTTTTTTTTTAGTGTGTGCTATGGTTTATATGTATTGGAGTGATAGTGACTTTTACTAGTACGTTAGAGGTGCTGCACATGACAGACCACCTTGGTACTCTTGGAAGCCTTGTTACAGTTAATGGGATTCAACAGTAATCGTGACCGGTGTAGTTCTGTATATCTAACTAATTTCATTTTCAAGCTGACTCGCTGAACTCTTTTTTTTCTAAAATCAAACCAAAGGAGGGTCTTTTAGAAACAAAAGTTGTGTGTGATGCTACTGCTGGCCTCAGGCCTGCTCTGGCCGTTGCATCTGTGGAGGTGCCCACATAAATCTCTCCTCAGGATTTGGGATGCCAGCTGAATAAAAGGGGGACATTGTTCCAAGTACTCTCACTTTTCTTCCGAGTGCGGTGGGAGCAGCTGCCTCTGGTCGCTGCTGCCCAGTCCTCTGCATGTTTGTTTTGTTTTCACGTGTGGGTACGAGCGGCTGCATCTTTTTTTTTTCAAGCATCAATATTTTTTCGTTTGTTTGTTGCTTAAGATTTAACTAAAAAAGTTCTAAAACAATTTGCATATTTGTATTTCAAGTTTTCTTTAGAAACTGGTCCTAAATAACTTCACTTTGAGCCTGGCCTAGCAGAGGTGGCACTCTGCCATCCTTTTTCCACACTGTTTTTTCAATTATCAGTTTTCATGCTGTTGAGTGGCATGTTTGCCTCTCTAACTCCCTAGCTCGTTATATACAGCAGCTAAACTTAAGATTCCAGTTTTTTGGGAGCTACTATGCGTTCATCACAGCTGTGATTTACAGCGTTCTAAGCTGCTCTGGGAGCTGCTGAAAACATGAGGGCTGTTTGGATTTCTCGTAGGCAGACGCTCCGATACAGAACGTGGGCCGTAAAAATGTACTACTAAATGCGTGGAGTAAACTTGGGTGTTTTGCAACTTGTATGACCACGGCCCTGTAGCCTCTGGAGACATAGATGCTGGGATTGGTCTTCTTGGCCAGGGAAAACTATCAAAAACTGGAGTCTTTGTTGTGCCTTTCGTGGTGGTAGATCGTTAGAAGCTTCTCACTGTTGAGGTGAAGAACGTGGCTTCAAGATATAGTTTCTGGTTTCGTTTTTTTGTTGAGGGTGGGAGCACCTAGACTTATTTTTTTATTTTCCCAGGAGATGTGTATAAAAACAATGGATGATACAGCAAAGCTGTTTTCCCTGTTCTAAGGGATATCCCAGATGTTTTACAACTAGCTTCTCTTTGCATTTTTCATGAGCAGGAAGAACAGGAGTAAATGTAGTAAACAAATCAAGTCCTAATTGTGTTTTGGCCTTTTTGTCTCAGTTTGCCTAGGGACATGTGCATTTTGGAAGCCACTTCTGAAAGTGGCTAGGCTGTCTTTTCCTTTTACAGAACTCAAACGAGCTGTGACTTGTCAGGGAGAGGATATTCAGTGTTCTACTGAAATTCGAGGGAGAAGTGAAAAGGCTTCCACAAGGACCTAGTGCTCGGGGAAAGGGAAGAGGGCAAACACTCATCTGGTTCATTGAAAAAGGGGTGTGTCTGCAGGAATCTAACATAGCATAGGTGCCCGAGGTGTGTTTGGGCATTGGTTTTAACTTAGGACTTCGAAACCAGGCTGAACTGAAACTCTTCACTTCCCAGCTGCAGGCTGGGGGGCTTGCCTTTTTCCCCTGCCCTGAACAGGTTGCTGAATAGCAAGACTCTGAGTATGAAGTTGAAATCCTGTTACGTAAAGACTCCGGGTCTTTCGTTTATTCCTTGCCTGGACTATTCTGTGCCATCAGTCTAAAGATACCAAGATTTAGCATCTCATTCTTCTGCACGTTTTCTCCTGTAAAAATTAATTACTGTTGGATCCAGAAAATGACAGAGAACATAAATGATAACAATCTTCATTTCTGTAGCTAACTGATAACTCTCGTAGAGGTAAATCAGCACAAAAGTAATCTAAACTTCTTGTAACCTAGGAGACAGAGAAAGAGCCTTGTAAGTTTTTATTTATTTATTTACATAATCTGATGTACACAGCATTAAGTGTTTTCAGTTGCTACGATCTGACAGCTGTTCGGCCACCTGTGTGGGATTATAGTACATAAAATATGAATAAACAGCACATGTGGTCTTGTACATGATGGTTTATTTGTGTTAATATACTGCATGAGTACCAAATTGGCTTTGTGACATGCTTAAGCTATGCCAAGGTACTACACGAAGTGCTGTGTGCTCTTACATAGATAAAAGTCAGAGCTGCAGGAGTGATGCTGATGTTTGAGATGGGTTGGAGGCTGTGTTTCCAAATTAAAATATAATTTCCCTGCATTGGACTTCTCTTTTTTGGGGTTATGATTGCTTGGCAGTATTTCCAGCGTGGATATAGATGGCAAACTCTACAAGAGGAAAAAGTATATATATATTTTTTTTAACTAAAAATGAATTGAAAATTTTTCTTGCTGCTTGATCATTTTAGTGGATTCATAAACAGCTGGTTTTTTTACTTCACATATTTCTGAATTGAAAGACTTTTGAAATAAGGTGGTAAATGATGGGCAGGTAAGGAGTAGGCTTTCTGTGCTAAAAGCCTGGTGTATATGGCTCCAAGGATGCTTGTTAAAGACTTTCCAGATTGAATCTTGTTTGGGGAGCAGAGGAGGTCTTTGCTTTCTTTTTCATCCTGGAAAATCTGGATGATCAAAGAAGTGATGCTAGCTTTACAAATGGAACAGTGAAAACCAGCATATTACTGTGGTTTTGTGGGGTTTTTTTGTGCTGTCACAAATAAAGTATTTGTAGGTATGAATCATTCTTGCTTATGTCGAGCTGACTGCCTGTGTAAGCAAAAAATGCCTTAGTTTTCCTTCTAAATTGCATATTTTTTTCCTTTCTTTTGGAATATATCCTGTGTTTATTCTGCAGCTACGATGACAGTGATGTAAGATGATCTGCTCTTCAGTTTGAGTTCATGAGGATTAGTTGCCTAGAAAACTGCTATCAGAATTTATTCTCCTTTTGTGTGTACAGGTGGAAAAATAGGAATACCTTTTTCTGTTGTGTCTGGTTTTTTTTGTTTGGCTATCTCGTTGTTCGGTTGGGTTTGTTTCTTTTTGTTTTGTTTTTGTAGTGACCTGCCATGGACTGACTTGTTGTGCTAAGCTGGTATGGTAACAGAAATGATGACTTGATGAGCGTGTTTTTATGGCGTGGTGAAGGTTCTTTAATCCCTCCATAAGTTACACTTCTTAAACAGTTTTTGCATAGTATTTTTGTTGACTTCCTTGCTTAGTTGACACACAGTTGGGAAGGTCAGTAATTGTAATTTTTTACAGATATATCTAAGCTAGTGTGCCTAGAAAGATTTCCTTGCCCCTAGGAATCCCAGTTACTCTGCATGAATCTGAGCTAGCTTTTCCGTATATGTGCAAGATTAATTTAGTTTAAGCTGGCTGCCTGCTATTGAAAAGCAGGCTTATTGAGTTTACCCATTGGAGAATTAATTACAGAGGGTTTTTTTTTCTACAGGATGTGTTGGAAGGTCCTGTTTTCTTGCAGACCTTGGTGACTGTGCTAGCTTTCTAAATTTAGGGGGGTTTATTACAAAAGTTGGGCTAAATCCTGGCTTCTCTTCTAAAGCACTGATCTCAGTGAAGTTCCTCACAAGGGTAATTGGTATCAGATTGGGTTCTTACGTCTCACGTGGAATATGTGCTTTCTGTTGTACAACTAAGATGCCAAACCTTCTCAGTTTGCATCTTGAAGTAGTAAACTGCTCCTTACAGCCGAAGGTTTATGAACACAGATTGCTCGTGTCTTCCCAAGACAGGATATGAGTAATAATATTTATTCAGAATAAATAAATAGCAGTTGTTTAGAAACAAAGCACTGCTGTTAATCTACTTATAAAGAAATTCGGGAAGATGGAGGCTGTATATCTTTGTAAGTTCAATGAGTCCATGATATATGCAAATTAAAGCATTATGATGTGGAACTACTTTTTTTGGACTCGTAGGAATTTCTTCTGTGGAGGAAAAAAAGGAACTGCTTCAATACTTTTGATTTCAAAGAAAACTAGGTTAGAAATTAGGTATGTTTTTGTAAGATGTGTATTATATATGCATTGCTTTAAAAAGGCAGTTTGAATGCTTTATGAAGCTAGTTATAAAACTATACTTTATGAAATGACTGTGAAAATAGTAGAAAAAAAAAGGAAGAGAATGTAATTAAAAAAAAGTCTCGTGATCTAATAGGAAAACAGTAACTTAAGATGAGCTGCACTGACTCAAAGTATGAAGCTCAAAAGTCTCAAAGGATTAGTCTCAAACTAACTGATATTTGACCTCTGAGAAATGAATGATTTTGGCCAGTGGAAAATAACTGAGGAGATGTTACTTGTTGTTAGAATTGTGTGAAAATTACAAATTGCTAAGAACTGGACTGAAATTGTATTACCTTAGTGTTAAAAGTTAGCGTGGAACTCGTGTTGTGTGGCAGTACTGTGCCAACTCTAAGAAAGTTGGCATGTTCTGTCACATCAGTTGTGTTCTCTGATGCCCTCTTGATGCAGACCTGTCGCATGCAATAGCTTTCATAAATGTTGGATGACTTCTGAATATGAACTAGACAAATAACTAACTTAAAATTCTTTTGTGTTTCAGCCACCTCTGCCTAGCTGTTTAACAAGTGGATTGTGAATGTAAGCCTTTGATAACCTCAGGCTATCACCATTACTGTCTTCAGGATAGATAGCAGTTCTCAAAGCCTCTTCAAGGGATGCACCATGACATCAGCAGTGGTTGACACTGGAGGCCCTGGCCTGGAGTTTGACACCAATGGAATAAAAAATCAAGAGGTTAGAAAAACAAATAGCGTTTATTTGCTAAGAAACTGTACACCTTTTATGTTCATGTGAAAGAAAATTTCCCTGTGAACTTGCTGTGAAAGCAAGTGAAATGGATTAGAGATTGTTGTGTGAGGAGGAGGAGAGCAGCCCATTTTTTAATATCTTTTGTTAGGAGACTTTATTATCCCAGAGAAGTGGAAGCAGTAAGTTTTGAAGTCTGCTGTGCAACTGTAGACTGGGTTTACAAAATTAAATCCTATACTGAGCGTCTCTTTAAAGATCTCAGATGTGTCTTGAGGTGTAGAATGACGTGAGCAGAATGATACAAGGGCCTTTTCTAAAGTTACCCAACGTGACACATTTGCTCGTGTTTTGCATCTTATCAACAAATAACAACTATGTTCTACTAGTCTGCAGCTGGCAGTGAATTGAATCTGGCAGGGTTCCACTTCTGCAACAGTTTCACAGATGAAATGTGCTGTTACAGACATTTTTGATCCTTAAATAAGTAGAGATGGGCATATGGGCTTTGAAGTAGCCAGGTTTTTTTTGTAATAGCTTACCTACTTAATCCAAAACATCAGTGGGTTTAAGATACAGGTCAGATGGAGGTACGTTGCAGTACGCACACCAAGACTTGATTACATTTCGTAGAGCAGAGAGAGGAGAAAGATTTTTCCACAGATTAATCTCTTAATTAGAAAGCTTGCTCTTTTTCAATGTCTTAAAGCTGTCTGATGCTTTTAATTTTAAGTTCTTAAAACCAGGAAAATACTTTTCATATTTAGGAAAATCCCTTTGGTGAATGATAAGCTGTATTTTTAATTTTTTTTCAATCTCTTTGCTTTAGAAGACATTTTCTTTAGGAAAAAAAGAACTTTAAATTTATTATCATTATTCAATAAAGTATGTAAGAGCCTAAGAGGAAAATATTGATGTGGAGTTCAAGAGTACAGTACTTAGAGTGTGGTTTTTCGTTGTTTTTTTTTGGTTTTTTTTTTTTTCTTTCTATAGGAAAATGAGCCAGTCTCTGAATTCCCAGCAGTGATTGTGGAGCCAGTTCCTAGTGCCAGACTAGAACAGGGTTATGCTGCTCAGGTCCTGGTTTATGATGATGAGACTTACCTGATGCAAGATGTAGCAGAGGAACAAGAAATTGAGACTGAAACTGTGGAAACAGGTAGACATAATTTTATTTTAATTTATTTTTTTTTTCCCCCCTAACTTTTAGAGGTCCCTGAGGAATATGACTTGGTGCTTACCCACAGGATGGAGATGCTGACCTGGGTTCACATCTCTTTGCTCTAAACTTAGTTTTACTTAGCTTCAGTGGTGACTGGGCTAGGTCTTGGCTGGTAAAAATGTTACCTTAGGTTGGGGATGCTGCATTGTAACACCCAGTACCCTGCTCTATAGGCAGACCTTCATTTATGTCTTTGTTACCTATTTGTGCAGGGATTTAACTAGACAACTACACTTGGAGGGCTTTTTAAAATCAGCTGAGCCAGGAGGCTGGTTAGAATTTAGTTTTACAATGTGTCTGAGCCAAATAACTGCAGGGCAGCTGGCAATATGGACTGCGTGGCTCTGTTTACCCCCTCTTCCAACCTTCCCCCTTCCCATGAGCTCTGTCCTTTCCCATCCTGCCTTTTTGGCCCAAAAATGGCTTTATTGCTGGTTTAGTGGCAGGAGTGTGTGTGTGGCTGGGGAGGAATGGAGTTGCATTGTCCTTCTTTGGGCAAAAAGCCTAACAGATTGGAATTAACTGGGCTATATTGTGAAGTACCGAGTTAGGAGTGAAGAAAGGAGCGTAGAGCTTTGATGTTAAAGTCGCTGACTTGTGTAGCTATAAGCATGTCTTTCTGTACACCTTTCTCCAAAGAATATAGGAGCTTTGAGCTTTTCGAGGGTTACCAAAGTCTGTTTAAACTGTCTGAAAAACCAAAAGTTGTGCTCCTTATGGGAGCCTGATGACATCTGACTGCCAGGCTGCTGCTCTGCTGGAGCTCCTGTTGTCCCTCCTGCTTGCTTTCTCGTGACGCTTCTCTTACTTGTTGAACCTTTTTTAGCCAGTTCGGGATGCTAATTTTGCAAGAAGAAATATCAGGGAAGCCCTCAGCTGCTCTGTACTTTTGTTGGGTTAGCTTTCTGCTGGATTAGCTGACGTGGCTCAGCCAAGGGCCCGGTGAGTCCTGGGGCAGGGAATACATGGAACAGCAACCAAAGGGAGGACAGGTCCTCTTGTGCCCTCCATACTGAAGTGGTGAGACCGTTGGCTAGAACATGGCTAGCAGATGTTCCTGTCCTTGGGCTGCCTGATTCAGAGTTGGAATTTGAACTGGTTATGTCATACAAGCAAAAGATGGCCAAGAGACCCGTCTCTCCCTTGTTTAACTTTGCAACCCAGTAAATATGGGTGCATTCCCATCAGATTAGGTGGGCTTCAGTTCAGATTTCTCCCTCGACAGTGGATGCAATTGTTGAATGGGGATGTTGATTTCCTGTAGTGCTGCAGCAAACGTCACGTGCATCGATTCCCTAAGATGTGCATGACCTAATGGTTTGGGTGGTAGGAGGACACTTGCCATTCCAGTTTTCTCAAACATGGTTTGAATTATATATGCTAATTACAAGTTCAGCAAATTAATATAAAGAAAAGATAGGAAATAAGTATTTTTAAATTTGTTATGGTAATAAAACTTCTAAGGTTAAGGTAAGTGAGAAGTGAGGGTGTTCTTCCCAAGGAGCTGAATATTATGAATTAAACTTGTATTTGAAAACCTTTAAGAGTTTATACTTTGAAAGCTTTTGCATTCAGAAGTCTGGGGTTTTTTTTCCCAACATTAAATAGGCTGTTTCTTGCATGACTTTGGTAGGTTAATGGCTAACAGAACAGTTCTTTTAGGATAAAGAACTACTTAGGATAATAAACTCTGTGTTTTTAAGTATGTTTTTCTCACCACAATAAATTGGTGGAAATGAGCATTAAAAACTTGTAGCTTTTTTTTTTCCTAAGCTACTGTTCAAAGCAAGGGACATATGGCTGCTCCTAATCTGATATTTTAAAGTATAGTCTTAAATTTATAGAGCAGTTGATATGATAATTTGTGGCTGAAGATGTTAAGGGATGTGTCCTGACTGCAGATAGTTTGTTGGTGGGGTTTTTTTTTTGTGGCTTATTTGATCTTCCTTTTTTCTTTTTTAAATTTCACAATAATTTTGGTGTTAATATGTCCTTAATTAGTATAATAGCATAAAATACTAAAATCCATTCAAATATTGAAATTGTTGTGTTCTTAGTTTTGATATAAACATTAGAGGTAATTTATGGGAGTATAGAAGAGGAATGAAAATCTAATGAAGGTTTTTAAAACGATAAATGAATATTATCAGCTGTGATTCCAGAAGGTCTTTGTAGAGAGAAGGCATCTCCCCTTGCACACCCTTGCCCATACTCCAGCTTTTCACTGTTATTTCTGTAGGATACACACCACGAATCCAGTGCAGTTTTCTTGGTGTAATGACACAGGACAGCAAGTAATGAGGTAGTAAGAACTTGTACAGGTCTTGTGTTTGGGGTTGATGAAGGAAGTGCTGGGTTTAGATTGTTCTGAAGGAGGCAGGGTTGTGGGACGTGTGTTTTACAAAGTCTTTGTGAATTCACTGCTCATACAGTAAAACAGGTGAAATGGGTGAAGAGAGTCGGCCAAAAACCCCTTAATTTTGGTAGTGCTCCTTTATTAGCACTGAACTGCAGGAGTGTGGATCTGGGTGTGTTTTGTAGTTTTATTTTTGTAGGGGAAAGGAAGAGATACTGGGCTGTGGGAAGGAAGCAGGTTGATGTAAAAGGTCCCCTAGTAAATGTTAATCAGAAGGCAGGCTAAGGCAGAAACAAGTAAACAAAGTATAATGATGTTTACTTAAAGAGCATTTTCAAATGCTAATTTATGAAGCACCTACCTTTGTTATGCTAATGATCCTAATTTAGATAGGTGCAAGAGTTAGATTTCTGTGCATCTTAGAAGAAAAATCCCTTGTTGCTAAATTAATCTCAATTGATTCTACTTCACAAGTGTCAGGATTAATTACTACAAGAAATTCACGTGATTTGATAAATGTCTAGTTGCACTCAGACTGAGTAGACTTAATCCCTTTTGTGGTTCTAGACTCTACACACAGCATGGTAAATACTAAAAAGCTGTCTTCAAGAAATCTTGGCAGCGTTTGTGATGATTTGTGTCCACATACTGACAATACTGACAGCTGGGTGTGTGTTATGTTATCTCTGCTCTTGGCCCTGGGCCTGATTTTTTTCCTGTATTTTTTTTTTCTTCTCCTGGTAGTCTATTGACAATTCCAATGACTCCTGATTTATGTGCTTTACAGTGTTACAACATATGTATTCCAAGAGCCCCTAGCTCTTGCAGTTAATGTAAAGCTGTGTGATTTATTAAGATGTGGCATTGTTCTAGCCTTCAGAGACAGGGATCAGTACCCTTGGGGACAAATGTAACAGGGTAGCCAATGGGGTAAAATTTACCTGCGATGCTGAAGAGGTGATTTGTGCTGTGCATTGAATGGTTCTGTTTGTGGCTTGCTCTTCTGGTGTTGAGTTTGAGACTGTGGGCTGTGAGGACTGTCAGTGCTGATCCAAGGGTAGAAGCACGACCTGTGATGTTGTTTTGTATTAAAAAAACCAACGTGCATTTATGAAGCCACAGTTCAAATAAAATATGCTATATGATCATTATAAAGAATCATACCTATAACACTAGTAAAGTTCTAGTTAATTCTGGAGGAGTATGGGATTTTTTTTTGCTTGTCAGACTCCTGGCCTATTTCCCACTGGTCTATCTTGATTCATTAATCAAGGATCTTTAATTGTAAATGGTCCTTTAACTATACATTTCATCTATTAACTATAAAAGTAAAACCCAAGAGTCTTAAAAAAAGAGAAAGATTTAATAGCTCAAGTTGTGGGTTGGTTTGTTTTTTTTTCCTATTCCAGAAAAAAACCTGTCTGCTTGGAATAGGAAAAAATCTTGAGAAAGGAGTTTTCTTGGAAAAAACCCCGAAATGCAGGAATTTTGATGTTTTCCAATAGCCTTATGACATTCTCAGTGAAAGTAGTGAGTGCATTTTATAATGTTTGAAAGGGAAAGTGTAAGTTTTAGATTGACATAGTGTTTAAATTTCTATTGCTGTGGGTATGATGTCGTTCTTGTGAGTGGTACCTTTTGAATATTGAGCAATTTTTTCAGCTTATTTGCCATTTACATACCAGCAGAAGCTGCTGTCTTTAAAGAAACAGTCAGTCTGAAATTTACAGTTGCTATAGTTCTGTTTGTCTGTCACAACCCTGAACCCATAAGGTGGATGTGTAAGTTTGTGGATGGGATTCTCCAGTCTTTGGGTTTACCATCTCTGCAGTGCTGAAGGTACCACAGTCATGATCTGCAGCTTTCACACGTGGATGATGCCTAGTCTTTTAGTCAAAAAAAAAAGCATTGTGATGACCTTAAAGGTCTTTTCCAACCAAAATGATTCTGTGATTAGATGAGTATTTAAGTAGGATAATGCTATTTTAAAAATACCAAGTTATTTGGAACATTGTCATGAAAATTGTTTAGTGCTTTCTGAACTGGCTTTTTACTGATCTTTCACCTGCACCAGTACTGGTGTTCTTCTGTTAACCTCACTTGTGATGAATTTGCAAACCCAGTGGTGTTTGTTGTTCAGAAATCTTGAAGGTAGCTATTATGCAAAAGTTGCTGTAAGTAAAGCTTGATCCTTGTGAGAAGTATACCAAAATCATACTGCTGATCAAGGCCCTGATTTGTTTCAGTGAATCTAACTTCTTGTATCAATAGTATTTTTCCCCTTATCTTTTTTTATTAATCATCAAAGCATTTGGCATTTTCTTTTCTCCTCACTATTTGGAGATGGATGAGGAAACAAAACTCCAGCTTTTGAGAGATCGTTTGACTTGTGAGCTGTCACCACACTTATTTTATTTCCATGTTCCATCAGAAATTCTCTCTGTGGTGCAATTCAACATCTATTTTAATTGTAAAAACGTTACTGCCACAGGGGGGTAGACAGATCTGCTTGAGAGAATGGGGATCTGAAAACGAGCCCCTCCAGGATTACAATCTGATGGCAAAATATTAACCTACAAAGACAACAAATGTCTATAATCTTTGACATTTTTACTGTTTTTTTTCCACCAGAAGTTCAGTTGGAACTCTCATGTCAATTGATAGCTGTCCTTAAGGAGGGAGGAGGTTGAATAAACACTGAGTTTAGGATTTTTTCAAAAAACATCTCAACTACTGCCAATTTTGTAAAATCATGTGGTGTGCTGTGCAAACACCCGACTGATGATTTTCTGTCGACTGCTCTGAAACTAAAGAGTTTCATTCTAAGGCAGGGAAGTGCATATATCAGTTTTGGTTTTGTGTTCTTGAGACAGACAAGTTTTTCTTATTCTGCATTCCCAAGTAATAATGCTGGATTATAGGGCTCTTGCTATTTTGAGTAACTCCTTTTCTGTTTGTCAAAGGTAGTATCAAATCCTGAGAATACATTTGCTTTTCTGTGTGGAATCACTCATTGCCATGTGAGTAGTGACCCCAGGATCCTGAGTCCACTTGAAGGTGCAGATAGTGCCAGACTCGTGGCTTTGGTATTATTAGACTTGATATGGGGTGGTCAAGAAGATAAGCTTGGCATGGTCAGTGATCCCTTCCTCAGTATTTTCCTAGTTCCTCCCGGGACACTTTGTAGTTATTTTGCTATTACTGCTGTAGTTTTTACTGTGGAATCCACAGGAGAGGGTAATGATTATGGTGCTGTGCTGATAAAGGAGACTGCTGCATCTTCTAGCAAAACAGTTTTGTTTCTTTGTTTTCTTACCCTTGCAGTGCAGTAGTAACTATCAACAGTTTGATAGCCTGCTGTCGAGGGCAGCCACTACTACTGTAACTATAAGATGTGAATTTCTTCAGGTTCTGAGGAAATCAGGGTCTAACTTTTCCACACCTCTTTAAAATTTGTAGGCAGTTTTGACACTTGGGGCAGGACAGGTCTAGATTTCTGAAGTTACTTGAAGCTTTTCAGCTTGGTTGGCATTTCAATATTGTTCCTCTGTTATCATTTGCGGTTTCTCATGTAGGCTGCAAATGCTACCCTTGGACAGATTGCCATCTACCCTTGACTACTTAAATGAGGTCAGACAAACCACCTCTGTAACAATAAGTAGCTGCTTTATGATAATTACTTTTTCCCAGGGTGGCTTTGGCGTACTAGAAAACAACTGGAATCCTCTGTGGCTAAAAGTAATTAAATGCACAGATTTTTTTTTTCTTTCTGGCTCATCATTTGCTGTCAGTGAAGGAAAAGGGTGCCATTGGAAGGTTGTACTTTGAGCATTTCAAGTTACAAAGCTTGTGAAATAGTTTTTCAAGAGAAACTAGTCTATTGCTGGAGAATCTTTTCAAAATATTTGCCAGAGCTGTAGGAAAAGCAGCTTTACATGGACGATGGGAGAGGAGCCTGACAATCCCTCCAGAGCCACTGAATGCTGTACTGGTGTTGAGGACTGTTCAAAGAAATTCTTAGGATGATTGATGATCCCACTCCCACTTCTGCAAAGCTGTGGAAACCTTCCAGTTTTTCTTGGTTTGGATTTCTACGTCTGCTGTCATGCATGCAATTAATCACATCCAACTTCTTCTCTTTCCCTTTTTCAAAGCAATCAGAATTAACTTAGCTGGTGTATATTGCAAAGGTGAAGTGATGCTTATTTCTTTTCATGTGAACCAAGTTGTCCCTACCCCTTAACATGAAAGCATGAGCTTATAGATGGCTTACTCCTGTATTTATACAAGTAGGGGGATACAATTCACTTGGGTGTTCTTGTTGTCCAAGTTCCTTACCTAGCAGACTCTGAAGTGCCCAGGGGTGGAGGTGCTGTTAGCTGCAAATGCAGTTATTGTCAGTGGCTTGAAATGACTTGAGACTTACACCGACTACATTCCTGTGTGTCATGAGCATAGTTTGGATTAGTAGTTTTCTTGCATATTAGAGCATAGTGATCTTTTGGTTTTTTTGGTTGGGTTTTTTTTGGTGTTTGGGTTTTTTTTTCTGGCAGTTGGTAGATGTAGCATGTGACAAGCATGTCTATCTACCTGCCTATCTTGACAGCTCAGCTTGTGGTTTAAAAACTCCAACAAAGCTCAGTCTCAGTACGCTCTAACAGTAACTAACTAACTAAAAAGATGGTAGGCTAAAAATGTATATTTCTGTCTGACAGAATGGTGCGGTTGGGGCATCTGTTTCTATATATTTTTCCTTTTTTTTCATGCCAGAGAAATGCAAGTTAATTTGCAATTTCATATGGTCCTGTCACATTGTAGCATTTCTTGCTTCATTGGGCCACCCAGCACTCCAGTATAGATTTTGTATCCCTCTTTGTTAGCCTTCTGCCTAGAAAGGAGGCTTTAAAAGAGATTAAGAAGTGCATGTTTATTTTTCTCCCTACTGACTCGTCTTTTTTCCCTGTAATAGTACGACTTTATTAGCATGACAAATCAGTTAGTGTTCAACATACAGTACTGGAAATCACACAGCTTAAACAGAGGGAAGTGCCCAACTTTGGGGGAAGATTGCATTCCCCCTTACAGACAGTGTTAGGCTTTTAATGCTGTGCTTGTGTAAAGAAGTTGGGCACAGGTCAAAACGCTCGCTTCGTGGATTTTTGTTTCCTAGTTGCTTGTATTACAGTTCTGAAAATGCCTAGGCTTGGGCTTTTTCCAAGCGAGTGGAATCCCTCGGGCATCCAGTGATACTCTCTCTGCGTAGGATCAGAGAGAGCGAAGAATCAGAATAATGTGTGCAGCTGTTGGAGTCCGTTTCATCCGAACTGGCAAACACCCTGCTAAGTCTGTGCTGCCCCTAGTAAATAAATGCTGCTTAGAAAACCGCTATTAAAAAAGAGCTTGACAGTTTATACTCCCTTTTATTTCAGACACATGGTGTTTGTCAAAACTCACACGCGCAGACTGCTCGAATGCACTTAGTTAAGGAGTTTACATATTTCAGGGAAAACATTCTGCCCGTAGGGCATGGAGAGAACAACTTGGATGCGAGTCAGACGTTGCAGTTTGGGTCTGGAAGCTGCAATCAGTAAACAATCCTGGCGAATTGCTTAGTGAACAGTAAGGTAAGGATGAATGCATCTTTCCCAAGGTCTGCAAGTGTCAACTCCTGTTGACGCAGGTCTGGATTCTCCAAGGTTATTTAGTGTCTCGCTGCACTAACTGGTTCTAAACTGTAACGGTGTTTGATTGCTTCAGACCTAACTGCTTGAAGAGAGGTGTGAGTAACTTGTGGTTTTTAATGACAGTAGGTACACAGGGCAAGGTGTGACTTGAGTTGTTTCAGTACTCGGTAGGTAAGCTGAACCTGTGGCGTGGCTAAACTACCTCGCGTGAGGTTTCCACTTCAATCTGAGGAGGTTTTACTGAAGGGCTATGAAGTTTTATTGCGCATTTAAGTGTGTGCCTACTTGAAATGCCTTTACTTGTCCTTGGGCTTGTCTCCACTGGAAGAATTTCTGCTGGAGAATACAGCAGAGTCCCCTAGTGGGAATACGCTGACAGAAGGAATTCTTGTTAACACTGCTGTTCCACCTCTCTGAATAACACAAGCTGACAGGAGTACTCTGCTGTTGGCAAAGCCCTATCTGCGCGAGAGGGTTTCGCCATCACAGCTGGCTACGGAGTGCCTTTTTTGTCCATGTGTCTGGCTGGGAAGAGCTCGGCTGGCAAAACTTCTAGCACAGAACTACCCTTAGATATGGCTTGAATGTGAGAAGGAACAATCTCAGTTGCGGGTCCTGTTTGTTATCTGATGATGACCAGCTTGAACGCCTCACAGCCAGGAGTAGATGAGTGAAGTCTAAGAAATGCCTGATTTTTATTTTTTGTTTGTTTGTTTGGGTTTTATTTGTATATATAAATACATGAATTAAATTGTATTCCTAAACAAGCCTTGAAAGTTGTAGTAGGAGTGTGCATGACCTGTCGGAAGCTTGAGGTACTGAATTGACCAGTTGGATGCGATTTATGCTGGGTACTATTTTCCCATTTCTGCACTGGGTAAATAAGCTTGTAAATTCTTGCTTGTGATCTAGGACTGCTAAAACCTGAGAAGGGGAGAGAGATATTCCTTAGTGCTGGACTGATGCAGCTGGTGCTCTTCACCTTTTTGCGACGGAGCTGTGAAACTGCTGCGTGCAGGGCAGTCTTTGGGCAGCGAGTAGTTGTTTGAGCCTTCTAATAGCGGCTTAACAATAGGGGCCTAGTCAGGTGTGTGTGGTGCTGAGGAAGGAGTTCCCGTCTGCGCTGTGTGGGACACGCTCTGTTCTCTCTGGCATAGCTGCTCTTCATGTAGCTCTGAGGTTTTACCCCGAGAATAAGGAGCGCAGGAAGCCTGGAGAAGGTGTTAGTGCAGCTGTTGCTCTCGTCCAGCTGTAGCGTGCCCGGGGTCTGCCGGGAAAGGCCGTGGTGTTGCTGATACGGGTCGGTCCTCAGCTGGGACAGGGGACAACCCAAAGAAGTATGGTTGTTGTGGTGGTCCTTTTTTAATTAAGAAAGCAATGCGACTTCATTGCTTTTCCCCCTCAAACGTGCCCTAAGGTTAGATGTGATGAAGGACAGCGCCTCTGGCTCCCTGGAGAAAGCATCTAAAGCTCCCTCCGCTCCCGTCGGGGAGGGGAGGCGGTTGGCGCTCAAGAAAGACTGTCGTTTTCTGGCGAAACACGACTAGAGCAGGTAGCCCAGGAGTGGGCAGGAGCGCCAGGCTTATCCCGAGAGAAGGGCTGAACCGAGGCGTTTCTGTGTTGGTACGGGGGGTGCCCCGCGCGTAGCGGTCCCCGTTCCGTGCCCTGCCCGGACGGAGGGGGACGGGCTGCTCTCGGATCTGCTCGCGTCCTCGCCCGCCTCCGCAGCTGCCCGCGGCTCCGGTTCTCCTGTGGGAGCCGGGGCGGGGAGGCCGTGCCGCTCCTCCGCTTTACCTGCGGCGCACGGCGGGGCGGCCGCCGGCTTCCCCCCGCCCGCGGGCGGCCCCGCGCTGCGGCGGCGGCGAGTGCCGGCGCGGCACTTCCTGTCTGAGGCCGGCGGCGGAAGGATCGCGTGCGCCGCGC
>WTSP01013869.1:0-14144 GCA_025331215.1 Actenoides lindsayi
TTTGTGCTCCGTTTTGAGAAATCATTAGGAATCTTACCTACAGGTTAATTGCCACAAAGACAGACTTTATTGTTTTACCTGCACGGCCCGGCCCGGCCGCGGGCGGGTTCCCAACCTCCGCGCCCACACCGGGCCCTGCGCGGGGGCCGCCGCCGCTGCCCCGTTCGGCTCGGCCCGGCCCGGTGTGTGTCCGGGGGTGTGTCCGGCCCGCGGCCCCGCCTCGCCCGCCGCCGGCTTGACCCGCCGCTGCCCGGCAGCCGCCTCGGCAAAGCGGGACTCCCCCGGCCCCAGCGCACCCCGCCCGGGCTCCGGGCTCCGGCCGCCGACGCCGTTACCCGCTGCCCCGCACCGGGGCTGCCGCGGCCATGGCGGGCTGGGGGTGTGAGGCCCGAGCCCCCCCCGCCCGTGGGCCGAGGTGGTGCAGCCCGAGCTCCCCCCCCTTGGCGGGCGGAGGTGGCGCGGCCCGCAGAGCCCACGTGACCGGGTGTTGACGCGTTGCCCGGCAACGAGAAGATGGTGGCAGCTGGCGGCGGGTGAGTGCGGGGCAGGGCCGCGGCCCGGTACCCACCGGCCCGGTCCCCACCGGCCTTGCACCGCTGCTCGGCCCGGTACCGCCCCATCTTACACCGCGGCGCGGGCTCCACCGCGGCCAGGCCCAGTTCGGCTGCACCGCGCTGGAGCCAGGCCTGGTACCGAGCCTGGCGCTGGGCCGGTGCTCACACACGCACCTACCCACCCACTCATTCACCCACGCACCCACTCACTCACCCACTCACTGTCTACCCTGCTCTGGTTACAGGCACAGCCCAGCTCCAGCCCAAGCACCAGCACCATGGAGCAGGCCCCCAGTGATGCAGAAGAGGGACGTGGGGTGGAATTCGGCTCTGCTGAGCGGGGTGTAGTCAGAGTTCCATCACATCTCGCTGAGGAGGTGATTTCCTTTGGAACGTTCCCAGGGCAGCGTGTTCCCACCCGTTCCTTACAGAGCGAGGTCTTCCCGGAAGCGGGTTCGATAGGAAGGAGTAAAATGAGTGAGCAGTTATCGCAGGCCTGCTCTGTGTGTAAAAAAAACCAACAAACATCACTAGAAAGTAAATTTGTAGTCCTGGGTGTCAGCAGCATCTTGAAGTCTGTGTTTCTCACTCAGTTCTTGGCACGTTTCTGTTGTAAACACCTTAAAATGAAGTTACCCACATTTACCCAGATGCACATACTTTGGCTCTTTTCTTTGAGGTCTGTTGGTGATAAAGTTGTTTGGGTTTTTCTTTATGCCATTAGCACTACACAATATTTGAATTTGGCAAAGGGTGATATGGGATAAAACAGTGTCTCTTAGAAAAGAAAGAAAATAATTTGGCTACGTGTAGTGTAAGCTGGAAAACTGCATTAAGCCCCTAAAGACTTTAAAAAAAATTATTTTTAGTGGACAGAAATGCTAAAAACACATGTGAAATTAAAAGCGGTGCGTAGTATTTTTGTCTGGATCTTTCGTAACTGAATGCTAGCTGGGGAACTGTTCTTGGGAATGGGAGTAAACTTCTAAACGCGATTCCCGCGACCAGAAGCAGTTGGTACAACGTTGTAGCATTAATGTTACACAAGTCGCAGAAGCCCTTACGATGCCACCGTTCTGCTTTCTGCCCGCGCTGCGTGATAGGCAACAGAGGAGGAGAACGGGGACGGCGACGAAGGGGGAGAGTCTGTTCCTCTGGAGGACCAAGGAGAGACGTTTCCCACAGCAGAAAGAGAGGTTTGTGGAGCTCCAGAGGTGTAGGTCGGCTCTGCAGAAGTGAGACACTGTAACACACTAGCACAACGTATATACCACGGAATGTATGGCTGGTATTCATGACTTCAGATTCTCCTGGGGCAGTCTTAGTTCTGCAAACACAAAACCAGTCAGAACTGGAACAGAGAGAAGGTAACTGGCCAAGCACGGGGTACACAACAGCTCTGAGAAAAGTGGGGAGGTTCCTTTCTGCTGCTATGTATGTGTAAAGTTCTGTGGGTTTGGGCTTGTGGTGGTTTGGTTTGGTTTGGTTTGGTTTGGTTTGGTTTGGTTTGGTTTGGTTTTTTATCAGGAGTGACACAGCTTTGCCAGTGTGTCTGTGTGCTGATTTTAGAACAAGGATCTCTTGTTGAGTCCCTGTCTGCATATTCATGTCTCCTGAGGACAAAAATAAGCAGATTTTTAGGGGCAAATTGAGTTAGATTGAAGAGCTGTTTCAGGTGATGGATTTTATGTTTCAGGAAAAATCTGAGATTTTCTTGGGCAAAATGGAATTAGCCAGTTGTCCTCTGGAACTGAGTGACACGGAGCAGCCAGTAACAGCCAGAGAAAGCCCTTCCCTCCCTTCAGGAACTCCTCTGCAGGCTTCGGCACTGTCCATGGAGCTGAACAGCAGCCCAGAGCCAGGTATCATTCAGCTCCTTGACATTACAATACTCAATACCATCTGTCAAGCACAGTTTCCACTTTTTTCCCTTTCTGATCATTGTTAATCCAACTGAGGCACAATACTACGACCTGTTAGCCTTTTTCATTTTCTTTTTTTTGGGGCGTGGGGTCTGGGTGACACTGGAGAACCCATTTCTCTCTTTTCAGAACCTGCCCTTGAGCAATTCGGTCAGCTCACTGGTGAGCATGGTGAGCAGAGATGGGAAGGGAGACACCAGCAGCATGGAGCTGAGGAACATGAAATAAGTGGAAGATGTGAGGAAACCACAGAAGAGAGAGAACTGATTGTCTTGGATCCAGAACATGTGAGAAGTCCTCAGATCTTGCCATTCTTTTTCAGGCTTGATATTTTTCTTTCTATGAAGCGTGCAAGGCAAATTGTAAGCAGTGGCTTAGCTGTGTGCCAAGCCCCGGTGCTTAAAAAGAGCTTTTGCCAAAGTACTGACTCCTGGATGTGTCCGTTCCCTCAGCGTGGACCCTAAAGTCACTGGTTCAGAAGTCAGCAATGCAGTGGGTAAATCTGATGCTCTGCAGCACTCCTGAAGGAGAAGTCCTTGCAGCAAAAGGGAGTGGATGGGTTCTCAGATGTAGCTCTTTGGATATGTTTTTGACTTTCAGATATTCTCAGTAGTCACTTTCTGATGTCAACAAATACTCACCGTGTAACTTTTCTCCCTTGTTACAGTCAGTGTAAAGTAAGGATGTGAGTGTGGCAGAAAACATGATGTTTTGTTTAATAGTGGGAGCAGCACTAAGGTTTCTTCATAATTTGTTTACTCAAGAATGTTAAAATTTATCAACATCATGCTTCTTTACAGCCCCTGATGAAGAGGTTCCAGGCTGCCCTGAAGAATTACCTTACTAAACAGCTGGAAAAAGTGAACCTAGAGCTTCGGGAACTGGTACTCGACATTCTTTCTTTACCTTCCCACAGCAGCCCATCCCTGTCTGAGCTGATTTCCCCGTGTCTTTGCAGAGGATGGCAACGAAGAAGAGCAAAGCACAGAGAGAGGAGCTCGGGGTGATTCTCTACGGCGCGCAGCAGCAGCTGGCAGGGCTGCAGGCGGGACTGGAGAGGAGCTGCTGCCGCCGATCGCAGACGGCCGCAGCGCGGCAGCAGCTGGAGGAGGAACTGGAGAGCCTCAGGCTGACTTACAAGAAAATGTGTCAGAACGTGGACGATGAACGCAAGAGAGGTGACCGAGGCGGTCCTTGCACTATTTCCTAAGTCTGGTGCTATGTGGGGAAATTAATTTGCATAGAAGTCAAGCACTGGGTTGAAAAACACAGTAAAATGAATTGGGAATGATGCACTTGCTGAAAGTTTGCACGGATATTCCTGGTTGCCACGTGGTTGCCGCTGTTTCAAAGACCGGGTCGCTGTGTTGTGCTTCCAAGAAGATCTTTAGGACTAAAACTAAAGCTGCTCCTGGCAGGTTGGCTGTTCTGTGACTTTGCAGAGTGATGGGAATGTCCCTCCTGCTCTGTTTGCCTGTGTCTCTGTAAGGGGGGCTGAGATTGCAAAGGTCGTAGGTCATTACTGGGGCATCCAGGAGTATGAGAGCACCATCCACGTGGCAGCACCATCCATGTTAGAGCCCATCCCAACGAAATGGACTTGACTCATTCTTTCTGAGTTGCAGGCATCCAGATCAGAAACAGCAAATCAATTGCAGTGCAAGGATAGCTAAGCATTAAAATAAATTGCCTACAAAGTTTTTGCAGATTATTGAAAGAAATTAGAGAAGCGTTTGACAGACTGAGAAAGAGGCAGTTATGTTTTGGGGCAGAAGAGAGGATTCACAGCCTTTTGAGGCCCCTTCTTTGATGTCCTGGCATTCTGGGCGCTGGGAAACAAGGAATTACTGGGATTTGTAGCTTTGCCTGCGGAGCTGTGCTCCAGAGCTGATGTAAATCCTCATTTCAGGGAGGGCTGATTTAGATGACGTGTGGGTGGGTTTTGCTTTGCGTGCTTCTATGTTTCTTTCACTTTTCTCCCTGTTTCAAGTGTTTTCCTACAAACATACCTTTCTGTAATTTTTTTTTTCCTCCTGCCTCTCCAGTTTCTGCAATGCAGACCCAAGTTGAAAACTTGGCCTTGCATCTCTTCTACGTGCAGAATATGGACAAGGATATGCATCATAATATTTTACTGATGAAACAGTCAACAAAGAAGGCTCAGGCAGAGAAGATCCAGGCTGAGGTGGAAAAGAAAAAACAGGTATCAAGTAAAACTGCTTTACAATAAATGAATTAGAATGGGTGGCAGTTAGTGGTGAGTCTTGAAGGAGATGGTGCTTTGTCGGATGGCAGTTAGTGGTGAGTCTTGAAGGAGATGGTGCTTTGTTGGAAGGAAGACTGTAGTGCCTGAGTCATGGAAGACATGTGGGGATTTTTTTCCCAAGTAACTGGGGAAAAAAAAAACAAACCCACATTTTTTTTTTTTAAAAATCGAGAGAATCCTCCCCTCCCAGGACAGGGGCATGTACTGCCCAAAGGCTTTTGATAAGCCTTATAATAGTTAATCACTCTTCACTCAAGCAAAGGGGATGTGGGGACAGAAAGATATTTAGTGAAGAGTTATCCTATGTCCAAATCTGGAGAACCGATCTGAGTCGCAATGACTTTCACCACGAAAAGTGAACTCGGAAGATGATCCGAGCCGGCTGGTGTGCAGGAGCTCCCTCTGCTGCCTTCTGCCTGCAGCAGCGGACAGACTGGACAGGCTGGTTATTGGGGTTGTTATTAATGCAGAGCTGCATGGAAGCAGTTGAAATCAAACGGATTTAGATAGCTTTTAACAAAGGATTTTAAAACATAAATTGTAAAGATTCCCAGCTGCTGGAGAAGTGGCACAGTGTAATCTGGGCTGACAGGAATGGATGCTGCTCCAGATCTGACATACTGATTTATTACTGCAAATGGAATAATAAGAAGTCATCAAGGAAGGTTCCATTCTTTTTCAAGTTGTCACTGCTACACTCATGACTCATTTGTATATGAATGGAAAAGTTCCAGTAGGAATCCAACCTAATCCAATTTAATTCCTTTCCTAGCCTGTGTGATTCTTGTACAACATAGTTGGTTAAGACTGAGGTGCTGTTGCTCCTCCTGAACTGTTTGGCTCTGACTTTTTAGGATCTTCTCCTGGAACGCTTAATGAGAAAAGCCCACGAACTACAAGAGCAGGTTGCTCTGTTTGAAGCTCAGTTAGTGGCCCAGGCAGAGGACACAAAAGTGACTCGGCAAGCAGTAAATGAGGTAGGAGGGTGCATTTTTCACTTCTGGTTAATATTTTCTTCTGGAAGGACTGGTCCCTTTGGCTCACGCTCATGTGGTTTGTACAATGTAGGCCAGAGTTGTACAGTTAGTTCCCGTTTGGAGGAATGAAGACTTTTTTTTTTTCCTCCTTAAGAATTGCCTGTAAATCACTTCCTCCCCGACACTGTCAGCAATTTTTTTCTTGCAGCCCTATGCTCTGTGCTCTGGTGTGACAATAAACCAGACACTTGCTAGCTGAAGCTGTTTCTGCCCAGCATGTAATGAACAGAAAAAAAAAGTACTGCATTGCAACATGAATTTGGTTTCTCAACGCAGTATAGATTCACCCTGTCTACAATTTCCCTTCCCCAGGCTTGTATGGAGGTACAGGCTATTAACATGGAGAAAAAGCGATTGATGAACCACTGGAGCAGCAGCTTGGCTGGAATGAAGCAAAGAGATGAGGCCTACAACGCTGCGCAAGAGTTGCTGAGGTCTGGTATCTGAAAACAGTCCCAGGAGAGACCTCAGACCATTTGGAAAGGGGGGGTTCTGAATGGGGTGGTGTGTCTTCAGTCGTGTTTGTGACTGTCTGTGCAGGAGGTGTCAGGCAGAACAAGTTTGCTGCTCTAAAGCACATAATGAGGTTAAAGGATAAGAAGCACGGTTCTTTGTTACTGGTTTCTTTATCCAAAACAATGCTCTCCCTTGAAACATGTGGGGGTTTTAAAGCTGTTTTTCTATTCATATTTTATTCCTTTAAAAGAGTTCCTTCACCTTTGCAATATCTCTCAGTCCAAAGAGCCAGACATCAGGCAGGATTTATCTATCGCTTTCGGTGAGGGTTTTGCGATGCCTTTAGAAATCTTCAGGAAAACCTTCCTATTGTTGCCAGAGGAAGAGTTTATTTGGTCTGGAGTCTAAAAGCTTAACTGATTCTCTGAGAACAAACAATGTGCTTTTGTATGGTGGCATCCTGGTAAAAATAGGGGGTGGAGACAGGGCTGAAAGAAGGAATTAATTTTCCTACATACATTTCCTTTTAAATCTTAATGTCTCCATCCATCTTCTGCTGGCTCTGCACTGTCACAGCAGATTAGCCTTTATAAAGCTCTTCCTTCTTGGTCAGTTGTTGAACCAATAGTATGTTTGAGAAGAGGAATTTATAGATGACTGTTCAGCACACAAATCAATCCCTGTGGTGATTTTCCACCCTCTTTGCCTCTCCAGCAAGTACAGACATGAGCTGAAGTCCCTAGAAGCGGATATCCATGGCTGTAGAAAGTCGATCAGGAAGGAGGAGGAGAAGAATGAGTTGCTTGTCACCATCCTGAGCCGGTCACAGAATGATGCCAACACAACAAAGAAGCTGATTGCCCAGTGCCTTTCAAGGCAGGAGACCCTGAAGATCGAATCCAGCACCTACGCTCGCATTCTGCACGAGACAGAGCAGGCCCTCAGCAGGACCAAGATGGTGAGGAGACTTACTTGGAAGAAGAATCCTTTTGAATTGTATGTGGGTATTTAATCCCCTTCCCCAAACAACTGTAGTGATCCTGACTCTGTCTTCCCTACCTTTTAGGATCAAGCTGCTCGTCTGAATGAGTTGCTATCCATCAGCAAGGATATAGAGAAAGGAACTGATGCCAAAGAACAGATGGAGAATGAAATCGTGACGAAGCTTCAGGACCAGATGATGTCCACCAAAGCCACAAAGCACTTCTCACAGCTGGCTGCAAAACTTCACAGGAGAAAAACAGATCTGGTACGGTACCCGTTCCGTTTGGGAGGGCAGGGGGAGGAAACTGCCTCGAGCAGTGTTTCTCAAGTGTGTAGTCTGTGTCTTCATTTTGGTTTTCAGTTCTGCAATTGAAGGTCTGCTGAGTTTGTGACATCAGTTTGGTTCTTCCAGTGAACTTACGGCAGGATTCTGGGCTGTACGAGAGAGAGTTTGGACAAAAAGGCCTTACACATAATGTACTATTCTTCATATGATGAATGATGAATGATGAATCCTGGGAGTGTTTAGTATAAAGTAGTAGCAGTTCTTCCATACTGGAGGAAGACGGGATATGTGGGACTTCTCTACTCCATATTAACTCATCTCTCTATACTGCATCACAGAAAGTGGTACAGACTTGCTCTTGGCTTCTAAGTGAGGATTACAGCCCAAGGAACAGCAAACCAGTGCCACAGCTCTTCATAGCATGCAACTGGTACAGACAGAAAAACTAGAAGATTCAGCATGGTATTTATTGTATAGAGTTGTGTGGGCTGGCACTAACACAACCTGCTCACACCTCTATTTCCATGGGTTACTTCAGCCTGCCCTTGGGATTTTTAAATCAAGGGCATATCTTAAGTAACTGTAAGACTTCCAGGGTTGGCTTCCATCATGAGATAGATCACTCCACCCGCTCTCTGACAGATACACAAACAAGCAGATACTCCACATCACTCCTTTTAGCATCTGTGCTGCACAGTCACGTGTGGTGCACAGACTATGGACTTGAAAAAGAGTGAATGGAAACCTCTTGGTGTGGTCCAGGAACTGCAGAAGCGGCAGACAGGCTCTTGAAAGTCACCTGGCTGCATTCATGCTGCACTCCAACAGGCACACCCACGCTTTCTGGCTAGTCTGGCTGCTGTTAGGTCAGGGATGCACGTGTCAGGTATGGTGGAGAAGGTACAGAATAGTAACACCCTACTACTGTAGCCAGGTAACGAGAGGCATCCAGGCAGGGAAGATAATTGCAGTGGTGATGAGTGTGGACTCAAAGGTTTTTGGGAATGTTTAGGCTTCTTAGTGCTTTCCAGCAGCCTTATGGCAGAGGTAAACAGTGCCGTCTTCCATTAATAGGTGGAGAAACAAAGGCAAGTAGCTTCCTTATAACTTGTAGTACAGACCTGGGCATAGATAAATCCCCCAACTCCCATGCTTTGATAAGCTGGTATCACAAATCAGTGAGCTGCTCGTGGTGACAGTAGTTTGTTTCCTGTCTGTTGATATTCCTAGGAGCTGCATTTTTCCAAGGTTGAGAATGACATGGCCCAGGTTATTCTGAACACAAGTCACACCAACTGCAGGCTGACTATTCTCCAGAAGACACTTTCTGAGCTGGACAAGGAAATAAAAAGTGTCTATGATCTCATCAGCAACAGTGAAAGTGAGATTGCAAAGAGCAGTGTCCTGATAGAGAACAAGCAAGTGGTCATCGGCCAGTACAACAAGAGGCTGGAGATCATTCTTGCTCAGCAGGGGGTACGTACGTTTACATTTCAATCCCAACCTTGACTGTATTCCTTGTGACCACAGATGCCCTTGATAAATGTACCTGCTCTAAGTGCTGGATGGTCAGAACTTTCAGGCGTCAGTACTGTGATTTAAAAGCTGCACTAGTTAATGTGAATGTTTATACTTGTCAGACAGTTCTCAATGCATGTGAAGAGGAGCTGGTGTTAGGGAATTGAGACATGAGGGTGTGCCTGGCACAGATTTCTGCAGGGAGTTGTCTGTACCTAATGAAAATGTTGAATAACATAAACACTCTGGGAGTAAACAGGATCTCATCAGGACATCTGCAAAGACTGATGAGGGGAGAATGGAGCAGGCAGAGTGACTTGAGTCGCCTGATGGTTGGCCCCATTTCAGATGATGCCCAGATCTGTCCCTGGCACTATGAGCTGCAAGACCTTTGTGGACAACAATGTGAAAACGAGTACTTGTGGCATATACCTTACCAACCTCAGAATGTCCCGAGGTACCTGCTGTAAGAGCTTTGGGGGCCCTTTCACCACAGCATCCGAGAATCTTTCAGGCTCCTGTTACATTTATTCCTGTGAGGTCAGGAGTGGTTAGTCCCATCTAACTCATGGGAGATGGTGGCAGAAAGTAACTAACTGACAAAATAACGGTATAGCTGAAGTATTAGTAGGCATCTCAGCAGCTGGAGTGGCCTTCTGCAACAATTCTGTAAACAAGTGCTCCAGCAGCTTCTGCCTGATTTATCCCAAACCTTGCTCTCATACAGGGGCAAGAATTGGGACCACTGGAAATTGAGATTAACAAGCTGACCAAGGAGATAGAAGAATGTAATTCTGAGGTGATGATGCTACAAAAGTACTGGCTCAATCAGCAGAAAGAGCTGGTCAAGTTAACACGGGAACGGGAGGAACAAATAGCCTCCTTGGATATGTTGAAGAAACAGGTCACGATAATGCAGCAGAAGAAAGTGCGCACTGAAAGTAAGTCAGCCCCTAACTCACTTGTGAAATGTTCATCCATGAATGGAGGAAAAAGGGAGTGAAGGCTTAGGGGTGGGTGGTGCAAGAGCTTCACCAAAGAATGCCCTCAGCGCTCTCAGTAGGTGTGAGCGATAATGCAAACGGCCCCAGGACCATCCTCGGGGCTGGGCTAAGAACCAAGCACCTTCTGCTGGTTTGCCCTTTTTGTTTCCTACATGGATTGATCCTGCTGTGTAAACCGACAGAGTTGAACCCCAAGTCACCGTGTCACATGTTACGCTTCTTAAATACAGTCCGCAAGTAGTTGGTAGGTAAATGTTCCCACCAATGACAGCACTTGCCTTGGCCAAAGTCAATCTTTTCCACGGTAGTCTCCTTCAAAACCTGATTTGATTTTGGGACCTGTGGAAGACTGTTTTGGTTGGGGACATGGGACACGGGTGGCTCTGCATGTTAGGCTGTCTGGTCTGACTGCAGTTTGTCACACCTTGCCTGCATTCAGCCCCGTACTCCTGGGAATTTTAAGACTTTTTTTTCACCCGTAGATGAAATTCAGCAGGAAACAAAAGAACAAAAGGACATTGAACGTCACATGAGGAACATGTCAAATGACTTGATAAAGCTGAACATGTTGATCAACAAGAACAACAGCAGCTTTGAGGAGCTACGACACGGCAACATTATCACAGAGAACGAGTTTGTACGCTCTCTGAAGGTAGAGGAACACCCCATTTCCAGGTCTCAACCTCCCAACCAGATTGGAGGCAGACAGTGATCCTATAAAACTTTCTCGGTCTGACAGTCTTGTGTCGGTTTGTGCTTCCCAAATCCAGGCAGCAGAGAAAGAATCAGTTGAGATGCAGGAGAGGCACAATCAGCTGGCTGAGGAGAAGGAAAGGCTCCTAAACAGCCTGGTGGAAGCCGAGTAGGTACCAGAGAGATTCCTGCTTTGTGTCACACGGTCTTTGAACTTTTGTACACGTGTCCATGTTACTTTTCTTCTCCAGTCATCAAATCGAACCAGTTCTGGAAAATGTGCTTCTGTTCTTGGAGGAGATGAAATGAGTTTAATGAATTTTTGAAACACAGAACATGAAAGGTTGGAACCAGCAAGAGCTGGGAGGGTGTTGGCTTTAACAATTCCAGCACACTTGTGCTGGACGTTGCCGAGATCCGTACGGGAGCACTCTGCACGCTGTCTCCTCTGCCAGTGACTCAGAGGGAGCGTGCTGCACTGGGCAATTACCTGGAGTCCCTGACAGCCTGGGCTTGCTTGTTTACAGTCATCATGCCATTTTCTAAACTGTGGATCTTCCTGTTTGATTTCACGCTGCTCTTGCTGCCCTTTTATATGTTCCATGTGCAAGTCCTTAGTTTCTGCTGAGCCACACGGCTCTGTGTTCAGAATGGGAATCGGGAGCGTGCCGCCCCTGACGCCCAGGGAGAGCATCCTCTGTGGTTCCAAAGGCACTGCTTTCCCTTTCTGTCCTTGAAGGCATCAGATCATGCTCTGGGAGAGAAAGATCCAGCTGACGAGAGAGATGCGTGCGGTGGTGGATTCTGAGAAGGGACAAGGTGAAATCCAAACCATGAGAACAGAGGTTCACCGGATGCAAGTAAGTCCCTGAGAGAGAGAGGACTGAGGAGGGGGAACTGCACGCAATGTATTCAGCTTTGCAGCTGCTGAAACATAAGGAGGTGAGAAATGGGCTGAAGAAGTAGTGTCTTCAAGGCTGTAGCAGCATTGGAAATGTTGCCACCCTGCAGCCAGGTTGAGTAAGTCCACCCAGCACACGTGCGCTTCACATGCTCCTCGTGTGTGCCCATGTAACCCAGATACACCTGAGAAACCAATTTAAAACATGACAGGTCTGCCACCTTATTTTCTCATCCCAGTTTGTTAGCAAAGCAGTGTTGATTACTAAATATCACTTCATCTTAATTACTAGTTAGGGAAGTCTTCTATCTTCTGGCAAAACAACCCTTTCATTCTTGGGATACTTCTGCCCTTTTGCTTTTGCCATTGAGTTCCAGTGAAGATCTTTGAAGGTCGCTTTAGAGGAGTTGATGACCCAGCCCTCTGCCTTCCAGATCCACACATGGCAAACCAGGTTTGGCCTTAGAGCAAACTGGGCTTGCCAGCACTTGTGTGTCACATGTATCTGGTTTGTAGCGATGGGGGGTGCCACACAGAAGACCTCAGTTAGGTGCCCTTTGTAAACATTTGTTATTTTTCAGCCCATTTTGTATCTCGATAAACGGCAGGTCCGCTATGGCCAGCTGATGAAGCAGCAGGAGAAGATGATTCGTGATATGGAAGCAGCTGTGTCTCGCAGAGAAATGATAGCGACTCGTGGAGAGGGACAGAACAAGACAGATAAGAAACGTATCACCAAGAGCAACTTCCACAGCAAGAAACAGGAGCTGAGAAAGAAGATCAGCGAGACCCAGAAGGTGAGTAAGTAGAGCAGGGCTGTGGGAGCTCACGCAGACTGTGTGTGCCTTCAGTGGGCACCAGCATGGGCTGAGCACACGTACACGGGGTGTCAGGACACAGCCCTGCACAGGTACAGCCCTGCACAGGTACAGCCCTGCATCAGGGACAGGCTTTGGAAAGTCGTTTGAAAAAGCAACCAACCAACCAACCAAAACCAAACCAAAGAGTTCTGGGAAGATGGCTGGGAGTGCAGCTGAACCAAAGAACCAGAATCTGCCGTTTCCCTCTCTTCCGTTTACCAGAACGCTCAAGACTGCGACAAAACCATCCTGGAGCTGGAGAGCACCCGAGCGTCCCTCAGTGCCGCCTTCTCCGAAAAGCAGCAAGACCTGCGCAGGCTGCGGGCGGAGTCCGACGGCCTCGATTCGGACGCAGAAAGTCTTCGGAGCAGGAAGCGATGGGTGAGCGCCTCGGCTTCCTTCCAGCGCGCGAGTGGCGTAGAACCTGCTGCTTCCTTCTGTGGCCAGCTGCCTGGCTCTTTGTCTCGCCACCAACCCGAGCTGGGCCTGCTTGGTGTGTAAGTTTAGCAACGCCTTAAGTTACCTGAGCACATTTTGAGGGCTTGTAGGTGGCCCTGAAGTGATGCTGCAGTTGCACCCCTAAGTGAGGGAGCCTTCACCTGGAAACATCAGCCCGAAGGACATCGTGTCTTGAAAACATTCAGTACCAGGTGCTCTTGGTGAGCACTACACAGCTACTCCTGAGCGTGTTACACGTTTGAGAGCCAGCCCAAGGCCTTGAATAACCTGCTGGGGAGTTTTCAAGTTGGTGAAACTCTGTCCTGGCAGGGCTTGCCTTGTGTGCGTGGCTGTTTCTCTGATTGATGGAATTCTGTGACATCCGACATTTAATTTTTTAGTTTTTTTTTTCTCTTAGTTGAGGGACACGGTTTAGTGATGACCTGGCAGGGCTGGATTAATGGTTGTGCTTGATCTTAAAGGTATTTTCCAACCTAAATGACTCAGATTCTCTGGCTGTGTCTCTAGGACACTGTTACGATACTTTTCAGCTGTTACAGGGTGGACTTCATAGCACTGTCCTTAAGAGGCCCTTCCCTTTCAAGGGGTGATGGTTACGGGGCCTGTGACAGGAATCGCGTTGTTTTCTTAGTTCTTTCCGGCGTGCAGTTTGCTGTCAAAGCAATTTCCGTTGTTGCTTGGTTTTCTCAGAACCTTTTGGAGATTGTGGCCTACCAGACACGCCAGAAGCACCTGCAGGCGCTGAAGGAAGGGACCTACACTCCCCTGTGCCGCACTGAACAAGCCCGGGGAAGGGAGCAGCAGACGTTGCAGGACCGTCTGCGGACCATTGCCACCATCATCCGCCAGATCCAGCAGGAACAGCCTCAGCACCAAAGGGCTCTTCAGTGGCTCAGGCAGTGCTTGGAATCCAGGCTCAGCTCCCAGGAAGCCTGACAGACATGGACAAAATACATAAAACCATCTCGTCTTGTCTTGCGGGAGGCCGCAGGCTTTGTAAATAAATAAACACCAAGAAGATAAGCGTGCTTGAAAAGGTAGCGTTTAATAAAGACGTAGCAAAGGGCTTTGGTTTATTTTTACATATTGATGCAGAACGCCCTGGCCGTAGGTCTTTTGGGGGCCGGCGTAACCTTGACTGTCAGACGCCATTCACCCTCCCACCGGCTTTTTCTTACGCTCCTGCCGCCGGCGGGAGAGGCAG